>CM049878.1:29932609-30157609 GCA_027474115.1 Schizopygopsis malacanthus
CTCTCTCTCTCTCTCTCTCTCAATTCAATTCAATTCAATTTAAGTGTGCTTTATTGGCATGACAAAAACTATACATTTGTATTGCCAAAGCAATTGCAGCTGGGCTGCTCACATTTGAAGTAGTGCACATTTGAATTAACAGAAATAAAAATAAAAAATAATAACAGTAATAAAAAAAAATATTTAAACCGTATTAAATATGTAGTGCAAAATGAATGACTATTGTAAGTATGTGAAATGAAATTAAATAAAGTACAGTATAAGATTTATACAGGCAAAATATACATTTAAGTTATATAATGGAGTAATATGTCATAATATAATCTACATGTGCTGGAAACATCAGCTCAGGGCAGACGGAGTGTCTTCTCTTCTGTGGTGACAGAGAGACACATATTGAGCAGCAAGCACACAGCAGGTCTCTCTCTCTCTCTCTCTCTCTCTCTCTCTCTCTCTCTCAGGTGGAGTGTCTTCTCTTCTATGGTGACAGAGAGACACATATTGAGCAGCAAGCACACAGCAGGTCTCTCTCTCTCTCTCTCTCTCTCTCTGTCTCTCTCCCTCTCTCTCCCCCCCTCTCTCTCTCTCTCTCTCTCTCTCTCTCTCTCTCTCTCTCAGGCGGAGTGTCTTCTCTTCTATGGTGACAGAGAGACACATATTGAGCAGCAAGCACACAGCAGGACTCTCTCTCTCTCTCTCTCTCTCCGTCTCTCTCTCTCTCTCTCTCTCTCTCTCTCTCTCTCTCTCTCAGGTGGAGTGTCTTCTCTTCTGTGGTGACAGAGAGACACATATTGAGCAGCAAGCACACAGCAGGTCTTGTGTTCTCCGAGCAGATACGCTAGTTTCTCCTGGTCTGGAAGAGTTGTAAATGTGGGATGGATCTGCTGTATTTTGTCGTAGTACACTGTCCGTATATCTGTGTATTTGGAGCACTCTGTCAGGAAGTGCAGTTCTGTTTCCATCTGATTCAGGTCACAGTGTGAACACAATCTCTGCTCCGGGGGCAGCCATGTTTGTCTGTGTCTGCCCGTCTCTATCATCAGCTTGTGTCCGCTGAGTCTGTATCTGGTCAACGTGCTTCTCAGTTTCTTATCTGACACTGTGAACAGATACTCTTCCATACTGTACTCTCTCTTTAGGGACAGATAGCATTGCATTTTACTCTGTTGTTGAGTTTGGGTTTGCCAGTGAGTGATGTAGCTCTGTTTGATTTGTGCAGTGATCTGATTGGTTCTGATGTTGTGATTCAGAGCATCAGTAGATGTTAGTGAAGCATCAGGACTGAAGCTCTGGATCAGCTGGAGGAAGGGCTTGCTTTCTTTGCTCATCTCTTGGTATTGCAGGGCTTTATAATGGTATGATTGGGGGTTACTGAGCTTCAGATGTTTCCAGAATTTAATTGCCCTTTTTTGTATCTTAGTGATTAGAGGATATTTGCCTAATTCTGCCCTGCATGCGTTATTTGTTGTGTGCCGGGGCACGTGTAATATATTTTTACAGAGTTCTGCATGCAGAGTCTCAATCGGATGTTTTTCCCATTTGGTGAGATCTTGACTTGGGTTTGTCAGTGGACCCCACACCTCGCTGCCATAGAGTGCAATGGGCTCAATTACTGATTCTACTATTTTCAGCCAAATTCTAATAGGGATTTCTATAGGACATTGCCGTTTTATGGCGTAGAAGGCCCTGCGTGCTTTATCTCTCAGTTCATTCACAGCATGATTAAAGTTTCCAGTGGATGTGATTTTCAAACCCAGGTAGTTGTAGTGTGATGTGTGTGTTATCTGGTTAGTGCCTAATGTAAAGATGTGTTCTGTTCCCTGGGATCTGGATCTTTTCTGAAAGATCATAATGTTGGTTTTCTTCAGGTTGACTGTCAGGGCCCAGGTCTGGCAGTATTGCTCCAGCAGGTCCAGGTTCTGCTGTAGACCATGTTTAGTGGGAGACAGCAGAACCAGATCGTCTGCATACAGCAGGCACCTGATCTGTGAGTCGTGTAGAGTGAGGCCAGGGGCTGCAGATCGCTCCAGACTGAGCGCCAGTTCATTGATATAGATGTTAAATAATGTTGGGCTTAAGCAGCAGCCCTGTCTCACTCCACGCTCCTGGGAAAGATACCTTGTACGTTTGGTGTTGATTTTTACGCCACATTTACTTTCAGTGTACATTGATTTGATGAGGTCATAGGTTTTACCTCCTATTCCACTTTCAATAAGTTTGTAGAATAGTCCTTGGTGCCAGATTGAGTCAAACGCTTTTTTAAAGTCAATAAAGCATGCATATATTTTCCCTTTATCTTGATGAACGTGTTTTTCAATCAGAGTATGTAATGTATAGATGTGATCAGATGTACGGTAATTTGGTAAAAATCCGATTTGACTTCTGCTCAGTACATTGTGTGCGGTGATGAAGTCTAGTAGTCGAGCATTTATTATGCTACAGAATAACTTTCCCAGGTTGCTGCTCACACAGATGCCTCTGTAGTTGTTAGGATCAAATTTATCTCCGTTTTTAAAGATTGGTGTTATCAAGCCTTGATTCCAGATGTCGGGGAAGTAACCTACACGCAGGATCACATTGAATAGTTTTAGAACGGCTAATTGGAGCTTGCTGCTTGTGTGTTTTATCATTTCATTTAATATCCCATCAGGTCCTGATGCTTTTTGGAGTTGGAGGTTTTTGATTTTTTCTTTAAGTTCTTTGTCAGTTATTGGGAAATCTAATGGGTTTTGGTTATCTTTGATTGTTAATTCTAGTTTTTCTAATTGGTTGATTGTTTGATTTTGCTCACAGTTCGTGTCTGTTTGTACTTTATTAAACAATGTTTGGAAATGACTTTCCCATATTTCTCCATTTTGAATGGGCAGTTCTTCATGATCAGTTTTTTTCAGATTGTTCCAATTATCCCAAAATTGGTTTGTGTCCACTGACTTCTCGATTATTGTTAGTTGTTTTTGGGTGTATTGTGCTTTTTTGGTTCTGAGTGTATGTTTGTATTGTTTTAGTGTTGCGCAGTAAAGATGACGGATCTCTGCATTATTGGGATCGTTATGTTTCTGATTTGACAATGTTCTCAGGTTTTTGCGAATAGTTTGACAGGTCTGATCAAACCAATTTTTGTCATTTTTGAGGATTTGTTTTTGTCCATTTTTTGTTTTCAATTTGGATAGTTTTGCTGATTTTTCAAATATGTAATTGATATCTTTTACAGCAAGATTGACCCCTTCATTAGTGTGAGCATAGGTGTTATTTAGGAAGTTATCTATCAGCGCTTGTATTTTTTTGGCTGCTAAGTGCTTTCTGATATTCTTCAGCGCTGTTTTCAGCCCATCTGTATGGTTTTCTGATGTTGTACAGCTTACTGGGCTTTGTCTTAATGTTATTTTCAGTCTTTTTGAGATACGCAGTGATTTGACTGTGATCAGACAGAGGGGTCAGTTCTCTAACGGTGAATGATCTGAGAGATGAAGGATCTATGTCTGTTATCATATAATCAACTGTGCTATTCCCAAGAGGTGAGCAAAATGTGAATCTCCCTAAAGTGTCCCCTCGTAACCTACCGTTGATGATATACAGACCCAGGCTTCGACAGAGCTGCAGGAGGTCTTTTCCATTCTTGTTTACTGTATGGTCATGGTTATTTCTGTGGATATGGGAGAAAGTGTTGTTAATAACAGTCAATTTGTTGTTGATGTATTTGCTCCCTTGTGTGTCGGTGAAGTCCGGCTGTAGTCCTGTTCTTGCGTTCAGGTCCCCGCAGATGAGCACGTTTCCCTGGGCCTGGAAGTGGTTCGTCTCTTCCTCTAATGTGGAGAACATATCTTCGCTGTAGTAGGGGGACTCTGATGGCGGGATGTATATGGCACACAGGAATATATCTTTTCTGGATGGGAGCAGTTCCTTGTGGATTTTAAGCCAGGTGTAGTATTTGCCTTGCTTTACTGTGTTGATGTGGTTGTGGAATTTTGATTTGTACCAGATTTTTTGTCCTCCTGAGTCTCTTCCCTGTCGGACTGTGCTGAGTTTTTGTGATGGTAGGATGATTTCTCTGTAGTTGGGTGGGCAGTGGGTGATTGCGTCTGCCCTGCTCCATGTCTCCTGTAGAATTATAATGTCCATCTCCTTGATGCTCTTCTGGAATTCTGTGTTTAAACTCTTCAGCCCAAATGCTGATGAATTCAAGCCTTGAATGTTCCACATTGATATCGAAAGAGTCATTTCAAGAGTTCAATGTATAGAGTTCTTGTTTTCAAAAATAGAGGTAATCCTTTTCTAATGTAATCTAATATATTAAAAAAATTATGTTGTTGTTGTTGTTTTGTTTTTCTCGTTGTTAGGCAGATGCTTGTATGCTGTGTGGACCCTCATGCTGTCAGCTGGGCACTGATGTAGTTCAGCAGCTGTCTGATCTCGCTCATCTCCAGTGTATTTGCTGGTCCTTTCAGGGCCTGAGCGTAGCTCCTGGAGTGTGGGAGTGGTGCTGAGATCAGTGTGTTATCAGCTGAGGGTGCATGGGCGGGTGGGAGGCTGGTTTCTGCTGGTGATGGGCCCATCCTAGTGTTGCTCCTCTGCCTGGAGTGGTGTTTTTGTGGTGGTCGGGGGTGTCTTAGGTGGTCCTCTGGTGCATACTGGGGTGTCCTGTGGTGGTGTAGCGCTGGTGCATGTGGTGTTCTGATGGGAAATTTAGCATGGTGTGTGGGTCTCCAGTATTGTGCAGCCAGTGGGGGTCGTTCTCTATGATGGGACTGTGCGTTTCTGCTGGGTGTCTGGATTTGTGTTCTGTGGATTGGTATATGTGTTGTTTTCAGGGGAGTAGATGTGGTTTGTCTGCCCCATGCTGTGTCTTTCAGTGTTTTTGCAAACACCTTGACTTTGTCCTTCCTTATGTGTACATGGTCGTACAAGTCGCTGATTGTGAGGGAGGGGTGATGAGCCAGATACACATTGGGCAGGCGAGCACATCCTTTGGAGATGTCAGCGTTGACTCTCTGGATGGTGTCTGGGTGAATGTCTCTGCGGGGTAGGAGGGTAGATATGGTGATCTTTGTGTTGGGGTAGGTCTCTGTAGCCTTCTCTGCTACTCTGCAGATCAGCTGCCCAACTCTCTCTTGTTCCCTTCTCAGGTCGTTGGTGCCTGTGTGAATGATGATATGTGAGGGTGTGCCAAAGCTGGAGTCAGAAAGTATTCTGAGGGCATCACCTGTTTTTGGGCACCAGAGTTTTGTTGCTTTACGGCCTGGAAACAGTTTTTCTTCTTGTAGGAACTTCCCATTGGGGTCCATGAGGATGGCAATGTCAGCCTCTGTTTTCACTGGCTGTTTCTCAGCTGGGGTCGTAGCTGTAGTGTTTTTCTGAGGGGTTTCTGGGGGTTGCAGGTGTTTCTGCTTCCCTTTGGCTGTTGCTGGGGTGTGATGATTTGGTGGGTGCCGGAGGTGTGCTGCTGGGGTTTGGCTGCGTAGGTGTTGGTGAGGGTGGGGGGTCTTTTGGGGCATTTGCGGGGATAGAGAGACACCTCATCTGTGTTGTTAGGGTCTCTATCTGTCTGTCCCGTTGTTGTAGCTCGACTTTGAAGCATGCGAGCTCCCTCCCCATGTAGTCTTTCATTTCTGAAAGTTCCTTCCCCATGGTCTGTTGAAGTTCTTTGCGGTCTTTTTTAAACGTTTCCCTGTCCTGATTCAGAGTGTTCATTTCCCCCTTAAGTTCCTGGATGGATATTTTCAGCTGGTTTCTTATCTGGTCCAGCTGTTCTCTGAGTTGTTCCGTGTCTTTAGTGGTCAAGGCATGGACTTGCTCACTCAGTTCCACTATTTCCAGTTCAAGCAGTGCTAAGCTGTGTTGTAGCTGATCGACTGTGTTGTGTAGTCCTGTGCTTGGGGGAAGGCTGATGTTCTCTGTGGTTTCCGGAGTGGTCCTGTTCTTTTTGTTGTTATGGGTTGAGGGCTCATTTTGGTCAGTGTCTTCTGGTGTGTCTGAGTGGTTTTGCTCGCAGGGGTTTGCTTCATCTCTTTCCACCATTTCTTTTAAGCACTGGAAGGTCTGCTCAAAGTTTGTGAGGGTAGCATTGTTTCCCTGTATCATTACAGTTCCATTTTGATAAAAGTTTATTGTCAGGTGTCTGTTCTCTGGGTTTTTGTCTGAGTCCTCATAAATGCACAGTTGTCTGCCTCTACAGATCCCATGTTTGGTGTGATATGGGAGCAGTGTGCAGGAAGCTGTGTGCCATGCAGTTGGGCTCTCTCTCTCTCTCTCTCTGTCTGGTTTTATCGGCGCATACCGCCACCTACTGTACCGGGATGTGCAACTTCAGGGTGCCATGTACTTTGCATAGTTATAATTGTGACAAATAAAAACATAAATAACACTATATAATAACCCTGTATATTTAAGAAAATTAAATAGAGCCTTACTACATTCCCATATTTTCTCATCTGCCCCCAAAATCCTCTTCAAACCCTGTTCTTGTTCCAATTCATATATCTTATCTTGCACGATCCTCCTTTCTGCATTATATTTTTTTACACCTCATAATGATATGCTCCACATGTTCTGGAACATATTATTTGATATACATTTTCCCATTAAAAACAGGGTTGATTTTACACCAGTATGTCCAAGTCTTAATCTTGATATAATCACTTCTTCTCTTCTACATTTCCTTTTAAAAGTTTTGACATTAATCAATTTCTGAATATTATAATAATGTCTCCCTTTGTTATCTATATCCCTCTTTTTTTGCCATGATTCTCTCACTTTTGTTTTAATTAACCGGAGCGTTGGCTAAATGGTAACGTCACGCGTATCTGGGAACACTTCAGGAGTGTCGAAGTCGTCGTCGGATTGGTTGAATTATACAGGATTTCCGGGAGACGTGTGTGTCGCGTTCTTTAACGTTCCGCCTGGAAACAGACGCCAAACCCCTTCACGGAAGAAGAAGTGTTTACGAATGTGACAGCGAACGCTTATCAGGGTCAACTAAATGCTGGATTTTCAAAAGTATGTGAAATAATTAAAATAGAATCTTTAAAATGTGGGAGAGTTTGTTATTGTGGCAACATTTCCACGCCCCGAAACGTGACGCTGAACGAAACGAACTGTGATTGGTTGTTTGATATGTCAGTCAAACGGGCTCGTGGGCGGGGCTTGGCCAATATATGGGGCCATCTATTCCAGACCTTCAGTCTAACTAATCTTAACCTATTTTAATATTATTAATTCAGAATTTTTTTTCACCATGTCATGCATCACTGCAATCTCTAATATCAACTAAAATGAATATATTGGGGGTCTCATGCTTGTCATTTGACACACAGCAGCCACAATACACTGTATATCTTATATAGGCTTATTAATTGTTATTCGAAATATTCCCAAAATATATCGTGAAGTAAATGCATTTTGCACCTTTATAGATTATGTTAGTTGATCGGCGATGGGCAAAGTAGCCTAATAGTGTAATCTATTAAGTTTGCATAAAAATTGTCTTTTTACTTAAATACCAGATATGGGTGTTACCATAAAATATTTTTAATATGCATGACTTTGTATTTAATGTGAATTTAATAAAAACATTGTAAGTTACTAATTAGCCTATACTTAAAAGAGAGCAACGAATGTTTACATTTTCAAAGAACTCTCAAAAACTCCCAAAATAATAACTGAAGCTGTTTACACTCTGAAATTAATATTTTATAATTTTTTTCATAGGTTCCTTAATCTGAGAGGTTCAAGACTTGGCTACTTTTCCTAAGTTTGCCACCTGAACACACACACAAAATAAGAGGACTTGATTCAACAAATTAAGTGGTTGAAAAAATAAAACGCCTTAATTTGTCATTCGTGCCCAAAAATAGGCACCCATAGGAAATGAATGGGAATACTAAAATTCAAATAATAGTTTTTATTTGTCCAATAAAAATCAATAAATCCAACACAATGCAGATCATACATACACATAAATAGTCTATGCAGCATTCTCAATGTGACACACACACACACACACACACACACACACACACACACACACACACACACACACTAGGGGTGTGACTTCTGATTTTTTAAATTCGACTTTTATGTGATGAAAGTTGAGTCGGAGTCGACTAGTCGCTGATGACGTCATTAATGAACCAATATGACTGCGCCCCAACCCATAAGAGTCTGTCGAAACAATTTTTTGGCGACATAACGTTCCCAATACTGGGCCTTGGGACAGAAACCAAGGTCTCTTCCATATGGACAGGGCACGAAGGCATCTGCGCATGACCATGATCATACGAAACGGATTCCCTCTCAAGGAAACCCCTTGGGTTTCAACCACCACTGTAGGGGTCTCATGTACAGAAGGCCAAAAGGTATTACGTTGGATGCAGCTGCTATGAGCCTCAGCAATCTTTGGAAGTGCTTTACAGTGATAGCGTGGCCCATCGCCAAGATGGACTCGATACGAGCAGGAGACAATTGTGCCCGCATCGTTATAGAGTCCCATACCACCCCCAGGAACGTGGTTCTCTGGGCGGGCGACAACACTGCGACTCTTTTTCATCAACCCTGAGCTTTGAATGTGGCCAAGGATTACATCTCGATGCCGAACTGCCATCTTCCGAGACTGGGCCAGTGTAAGCCAGTTGTAGATATACTTCAAGACACGGGTGCCCTGCAGCCTCAGAGGTGCGAGAGCTTTAGCCATGCACTTGGTGAAAGTGCGAGGGGAGAGAGCTAGGCCAAACGGAAGAACCCGATATTGGAACGCTTCGCCCCTGAAAGTGAACCACAGGAACTTTCTGTGAGAAAGAATGATGAAAACAAGGAAGAATGCATCATTTAGATCTACCGTGACAAACCAGTCCTCGGATCTTATCTGACTCACGATGGTAGGAATAGTGAACATCTTGAACCTGAATCTCCCGAGATGCCTAAAATTGGACTCAATCCCCCATGGAGATATACTCGGAAGGCACTTTCATGCACCGATATATTCTACTAAGGGAATCAGTCTCTTGAGGCTAACCTCTGGTTCTTGAGGCTAACCTCTGGTGCTCTTCGGGTATTGTTTATGATCCCCTGAAGTGGAATACAGGCAGGAAAAGATCGGAACGATTTTCTGTGTATGGCCGGTGTCGCTGCCAGTCCGCAAGCCCTTGGGATGGACACCGCAGCGTTTCCTGAGGGTTACGAGGTGGACACAACCTCAATCGCTACACCCTAGGGGGTGGGGGGGTCAACCCTCAGAGGCCCTGCGAAAGCTAGGACCTCTTTCCCGAAGACTTTCTCGCCTGAAGAGCGGTCCTCAAATCGCCCCTCGGCTCGGCGGGCTTCAGGCGAGAGCGTCGCCTCTGTTACCAAGATCCCTGAAGAGGGTCTCTAGAAGCAACACTCTCCTTTTGTACCTGCCGCTGTGAGGAGCTTGATGACGGCTGGGGCCGTCCACTCGGAGCAGCCTTCTCAGATTTAGAGTGCCATGTAAGCCCTACCCACCTATAATGAAACATCACGACAAGGTTTGGTGGGCAGTACCGGGGCTTTAAGGGACGACGCAACGTCAGGGGAGAGGTAGCTGGCTAAAGCCTCTTCCACCCGAGGCATCATCCCATAACCGTACTCATGCGCTCCTAAAACTATTATCTAACACAGAAGGGTTAGACAGTCGTGAGGTGTACGGTTTATTCCATGACTCATTGTGTAAGTCAGGAAAAAATGATAAACCCCGGCGTTGGGGCTGAGACCCGTGCTGCAAGAAGCTTGAGAGCTGTCCGGGTGTGCTGAGCTCCCAAACAATGAACACAAAGCTAATGTTTGTCTCCAATAGTTAATAACCTGAGGCAGGAATGCACACACTGCCTAAACCGTCCACTCGCCACGACAATATATATAGCTTGTGACAACATCAATTAAGACACAATGACACTGAAGAGCAAAAAGCTGACTCTGATGTGTGCCGGCGTCCCTTTGTAGCTTCCGAGTATGCTGTCACATGTTACGTCATAACGCAACACCAATCAGGATAGGTCCAAGGTTCAAGGTTCAAGGTTCTTTATTATTCGTCACATACACAACACACAAATCATACAAGTATAAAGATCAGTAGTGAAATGCAAGTAGAATTGAAGAAAAATACAGCATTTACATGAGGAAAGGGAGGAGAAAAAAATAATCCCCAGACTATGCTCCTTGGGGAGTACAGTGTGAGAACAGGAAAAACACCTCAGCAACACAAAAGCACATACACGACATAGCCACAGGGCATAGCCGCCGCAAGTGAATCCGCAAGCCCAGCAAGCCGCCATCTGATCCCGCAGCTGATCACTGATCCGGCGCTGGTCAGACCCGCTTGACCAGGCCAGCGGATCGAAGCGAACAGAGGCGAATGGTCGGGGGGGGGCAATGTCTGTAGGGTGGGGGAGGAACGCAAGAGTGTCTCACTGCATTGCACTCCCGGGGTTTATTCCAGCAACACAAAGTCTTGCCAAGGCCACTGCAGGGGAGCCAGAAAAAGATAAGATTGTTTTGTCTTGCCAAGGCCACTGGGGCGAGTAAACATTCAAATTTTTGCAGGCTACTCTCTGTCCATTTTGTCCATTTTGGTCTCATTTTAATCAATTTCCCTTTGTAAAGCCGTGAGCTTCTCCTTGGTAGAATCCATATTGCGATTATAGTTCAGTCTCAATGCTGACCGCTCTTCCCACAGCTTCAATCATCCGGGCAGCCTTGTGGGGCTTTGGACAGCTGTTCCCGTTTTCTGAATTCTTCGATAACCCAGGGCAAAGCCTAATCCAATCAGCAAAATACCTGTTATCATGGTTCCGAATAGGTAGATATCAATGTCCTCCACGGAAAGAGCCGCAAGACACACGATTCGCCACCTCTCCCACGCGCCATCGTATAGCCGGCTGCGAACGTTCTGTCAGGGCAGTCGGGTTCCCCGAAACCCAAGTTTCGATAGTGTCAATTGCATTAAGAGACCAGTTAATCCATAATATTTTAGTTTGGAGAGCAGTGCAGAGAGAGTCTCTCACGAGACAAGGGAGCAAAGCAGGGAAGATAAGGGTGAGGACGGGGAGAGAAAGCGACCGCCTCCGTTGAGAGCCAGAAGAGATTAGGATTAGGATTATTATCTGGATTAGTTTCATTCATGCTTCAGACACACTACACTGAGAGGATTCCTAAAGTGTTGTTACCGACGCAGTGTGAGTTCCCTCGAGGGGGAACAACTTTCATTATGTCGAGATTACGAGAAAACAAGAAAGAAAAATAACCATAATCTGTTATGATCAGCTGTTGCGTTCATCAAATGAAGAAACGGGAACATTTGAAATAAGGAACTTGAGCACGCAAAAGACGAGATATGTGAACGACTCCTTTATGAGAAGAGAGGAGACTCTATAACATCTCACTGTTACTGATTTATCATGCAGCTCAAAGCATTATTGGAAGAATCTTTCATCAGTCTGTTCTGATTCATTAATACAGTTTCACTGATGATTTATGATCAACCCAAAACCCAGGATAGAGCATCTGAGTGAATGTGGTCTGGACTGTGTAGATGAGGTTCATTGTGTCAGAGACGCTGTAGAAGGACAGAGTTCCTGCACCGTGATCCACAAACACTCCTATTCTCCTGATGATGAACTTCACAGGGAGACGAGTCTCTATGTTATTGTGTGTGAATGAGCAACTGGAGCGAGAGCAGAACAAACCCCAGGACTGATCATTAGATCCAAAGAAACACTCATCACCTTCTCCCTTTCTACTGATGCTCTTATATGACACTGATATACACACATAATCTCCACTCCACTGCAGCTCCCAGTAAGAGCATCCACACACACTCTCTCTACACAACACCTGATAATACTCATCAAATCTGTCTGGATGATCCGGATACGACTGATCTGTGCCGGTGTTAGTAATTACTCTGTTGTTCTCAGACAGACGGAGGAGTTTATTCACTGTGTTCAGATCCGGAAAGAGCTGAAGGGAATCTGAAGGAGATAAAACACATCAGAATCAGGAATTATGAATCTGTTGGATCTTTTCATGTAAGGCAAGGCAAGGCAAGGCAAGGCAAGTTTATTTGTATAGCACATTTCATACACAGTGGTAATTCAAAGTGCTTTACATAAAAGAAAGTGAAATAATCATTCACAGCAATAAAAACAAGGAGTTAAAAATAATAAAATAAGGAAATTTAAAATGATATAGAAATTGATTTAAAATGAAATTTAAAACAGTTAAATAGAAAAGGATTATACATAAAATAATGCAGTCAGTTCGGACGTAGCACAGTGCTCATTCAACAAATGCACAGCTAAATAGATGAGTTTTGAGACCGGATTTAAATGTGGCTAATGTTTTAGCACATTTGATCTCTTCTGGAAGCTGGTTCCAGCTGCGGGCGGCATAATAGCTAAAAGCGGACTCCCCTTGTTTTGTGTGAACCCTTGGTATTTCTAACTGACTCGATCCTAATGATCTGAGTGGTCTGTTAGGTTTATATTCAGTGAGCATATCTGCCATATATTTAGGTCCTAGACCATTGAGTGACTTATAAACGAGTAAAAGTATTTTAAAATCAATCCTAAATGTAACTGGAAGCCAGTGTAAGGACCTGAGGACTGGTGTGATATGCTCATATTTTCTGATTCTAGTCAGAATCCTGGCAGCAGCGTTCTGGATGAGCTGCAGCTGTCTAATGGTCTTCTTTGGAAGGCCGGTGAGGAGACCATTACAATAATCCACCCTGCTGGTGATAAAGGCATGAACAAGTTTCTCCAAATCTTGACTGGAAACAAAACATCTAATTCTTGCAATGTTTTTGAGATGATAGTATGCTGATTTAGTTACTGCTTTGACATGACTACTAAAGCTAAGGTCTGTCTCCAGAATCACCCCAAGATTTCTGACTTGATTTTTAGTTGTTTGACCCCTAGAGTCAAGGTATGCATTCACCTTGAGAACTTCATCTTTGTTTCCAAATGCAATGACTTCAGTTTTCTCCTTGTTTAACTGAAGAAAGTTTTGGCACATCCAACTGTTAATTTCATCAATGCATTGGCAGAGGGAGTCAATGGGGCTATAGTCATTTGGAGATAACGCTAGGTAAATCTGGGTATCATCAGCATAGCTGTGATAGGCAATTTGGTTCTTCCTCATTATCTGACTTAGTGGGAGCATATACAGGCTAAACAAGAGCGGTGCAAGAATAGAGCCTTGTGGGACTCCGCATGTCATGGACGTCCACTTAGACTTATGCTCTCCTATACTCACATAATAACCTCTCCCTTCTAAGTATGACCTGAACCATTTGAGTGCCATCCCAGAAAGCCCGACCCAGTTTTCCAGTCTCTCTAGAAGTATGTTATGATCGACAGTGTCAAACGCAGCACTAAGATCTAGTAGTACCAGCACTGATATTTTGCCAGAATCAGAATTAAAGCGAATATCATTTATTATCTTAATGAGTGCTGTATCTGTGCTGTGATGCACGCGGAAACCAGATTGAAAATTATCCAGGTATCCATTTGAGTTTAAGTAGTTGTTCAGCTGATTAAAAACTACCTTTTCAATAATCTTACCTATGAAAGGAAGATTTGATATTGGTCTATAGTTGCTCAACACAGTGTTATCAAGATTGCGCTTTTTCAGAATGGGCTTAACAACTGCAGTTTTCAGGGAGTTTGGAAAAGTCCCAGAAAGAAGTGAGGTGTTTACCACTTCTAAGAGATCTGCTTCTAAACAGTTAAGCACACTTTTGAAAAAAGATGTGGGAAGTGTGTCAAGATAGCAGGTTGACGATTTAAGATGCTGTACTATTTCTTCCAAAATTTTGCTATCAATTGTTTTAAAAACAGACATAGTCACTTCTTTTTGAGATTGCTGTCGAATCTGTGTGACCTCTGTATTACAGGAAGATGTGCCAATCTCCTTCCTGATATTACTGATCTTCTCTGAAAAGAAGGAAGCAAACTCATTGCATTTGCTGTCAGAGAGCATTTCACTGGGAATCTGACTTGGGGGGTTTTCAGTCTCTCAACAGTAGCAAAAAGAGTGCGAGTGTTGTTTAAGTTACTGTTTATAAGGTTTGAGAAGAAGGTCTGTCTAGCTGTGGCTAGTTCCAAATTGAAAGCATGAAGGCTGTCTTTATAGATGCTATAGTGTATTTCTAGTTTCGTCTTCCGCCACATCCGCTCAGCTTTTCTGCATTGTCTTTTCATATTCTGAACTGCTGTTGATTTTCTCCAAAATGATTTTTGTCAGCCATTCTTCTTGCTGACCGTTATCGGTGCAATATCATCAATAACATTCTTAACTTTTGAGTCAAATGAATCCAGGAGAAGATCAACAGAGTCTGCAGAAATGCTCGGTGTTAAAGATATTGCCTTCATAAATAGCACACTAGTGTTCTCATTAATGCATCTCTTTCTGACAGAGACAGATCTAGATTCAGTGGTGACAGAGATCAATATATCAAAGAAAATACAGAAGTGATCAGACAGAGCTACATCCTTAATGACAATGGATGAAATGTTTAGACCTCTACTTATGAGTAAATCTAGAGTGTGTCCACGATTGTGTGTGGGTCCGTGCACATGCTGAATCAGGTCAAAAGTGTTTAAAACAGTTACAATTTCTTTTGTAGTTTTGATTTCAGCATTGTCTATGTGAATATTAAAATCCCCTGCAATAGCAAAACAGTCAAACTCTGAGGAAATCATTGATAACAGTTCTGTGAACTCTTCAACAAAGGCTGGGGAGTATTTTGGGGGCCTGTAAATGATAATAAACAGAATGCGTGGGGCACCTTTCAGCACAACTCTTGTAGCTGAACTCTTCATGTTCAGTGTATCTTCAGTGTCTCAGTACAGATGATATCTGTGCAAATCATCATTTACTAGGGCTGCCCCATAATAGAGGTTTAGTCGATCACAATTTTATTAGTCGCAGGAAAAAAAATCCACAGAAAGTGAAGTCAGTTTAATATGTTTCAGTCACAATTACTCACTTATTAACAGTGACTTGCTGCCACCTACTGGCAGTATTAATTTCACATTTAAAGTATCTTTTTATTTTAGTTTTTATCATTTTAAATATCAAAATTCAACGTTTTATGTTTAATACAGTATCTCACAGAAGTGAGTACACCACTCACATTTTTGTAAATATTATATTATATATTTTCATGTGGCAACACTGAAGGAATGAGACTTTGCTACAATGTAAAGTAGTGAGTGTACAGCTTGTATAAGAGTGTAAATTTGCAGTACCCTAAAAATAACTCAACACACAGCCATTAATGTCTAAACCACTGGCCACAAAAGTGAGTACACCCCTGTAAGAAAAAATGAAGACGTTGAAGATCTTGATGAAGGTGTTTATTGCAGCATAGCAGTGACAAAGTACATGTTGTACCTTGGACTCAATGGAGCTGGAATGAACCCAGAAAATCCTAAGTCCTAACCTCTTATACATTTTCAGTTTACTACCCTTCATTTAAATGAAGTTGCTTGTGTCGTAACAGCTGTAGTCTTTATGTTAATTAAGTTCTGACACCCCTTTGTCTGAGGTGGTTCTCCCCCCCCACTCCCATTCTACAATTGTAGACCATTTGCTCAGGATGTGATCATCCCAAATGGTCTACAAATAACATAATTGTTGACTTTCCTCTTCTCTATAATAATTTAGCCTTTTTGGGATATGAGCATGATCAAACATATAGTGTGGAGTGGAATCTGGGTCGAGGCAGACAATAGATTCTTACACCTCTAAGTGAAAATGTCCAAATTGGGCCCAATTAGCCACTTTCTCTCCCCGCTGTCATGTGACTCATTAGTGTTACAAGGTCTCAGGTGTGAATGGGGAGCAGGTGTGTTAAATTTGGTGTTATCGCTCTCACTCTCACACTGGTCACTGGAAGTTCAACATGGCACCTCATGGCAAAGAACTCTCTGAGGATCTGAAAAAAATTATTGTTGCTCTACATAAAGATGGCGTAGGCTATAAGAAGATTACCAAGACCCTGAAACTGAGCTGCAGCACGGTCAGCCTGTCAGTGTGCCGCACACTGCATCAAATTGGTCTGCATGGCTGTCATCCCAGAAGGATGCCTCTTCTAAAGATGATGCACAAGAAAGAACCGCAAACAGTTTGCTGAAGACAGGCAGACTAAGGCCATGGATTACTGGAAACATGTCCTGTGGTCTGATGAGACCAAGATAAACTTCTTTTTTTCAGATGGTGTCAAGCGTGTGTGGTGGCAACCAGGTGAGGAGTACAAAGACAAGACAGTCAAGCATGGTGGTGGGGGTGTCATGGTCTGGGGCTGCATGAGTGCTGCCGGCACTGGGGAGCTACAGTTCATTGAGGGAACCATGAATGCCAACATGTACTGTGCCATAATGAAGCGGAGCAGTATCCCCTCCTTTCTGAGACTGGGGCGCAGGGGAGTATTCCAACATGATAACGACCACTGCCTTGCTAAAAAAGGGGAGGGTAAAGGTGATGGACTGGCCAAGCATGTCTCCAGACCTAAACCCTATTGAGCATCTGTGGGTCATCCTCAAATGGAAGGTGGAGGAGCACAAGGTCTCTAACATCCACCAGCTCTGTGATGTCGTCATGGAGGAGTAGCAACCTGTAGCAACTCCAGTGGAAACCTGTGAAGCCCATGCCCAAGAGGATTAAGGCAGTGCATACAAAATATTGACACTTTGGGCCCAATTTGGACATTTTTACTTAGGGGTGTACTCACTTTTGTGGCCAGCGGTTTAGACATTAATGGCTGTGTGTTGAGTTATTTTGAGGGGACAGCAAATTTACACTATTATACAAGCTGTACACTCACTACTTTACATTGTAGCAAAGTGTCATTTCTTCAGTGTTGTCACTTGAAAAGATATAATAAAATATTTGCAAAAATGTGAGAGGTGTACTCACTTCTGTGAGATACTGTATATATATATTAGTGGTGGGCCGTTATCGGCGTTAACGTGCTGCGTTAACGTGAGACTCTTATCGGCGATAAAAAAAATATCGCCGTTAATCTATTCTCAAAGTTGGGTTGGGAGCTGGGTCTATACTACGCGAGCTATGATGACTTTCACCCTGATATTTTAGCGCGGATGTATACCTAGCCGAATTGCACTGTAGGGGGCGAGAACGAGTCTTCGAACTAGAGGCTCGCAGTCCGTGATGGACAGATTGTTAACGGCTGGTCTATGTGGTAATACAATCAGGCAGGACATCCAAACGCTCACCTATCGATCATCAACCTCAAATATGGCTTTTCATCTGAAAGATGTATGTAGTAGCAACTTTACATGGCCGCTCAATATGATGTTAACCTAGAGAAATGTGCGCTATTGAAGTGTTTGTGTGGAAGCGCGTTTGCTGCAATCAGGCTTCGGTGCGCTCACTTGCTCTTAAAATCTCCGTCATTTTTGGTCATACAGATAAAAGTAGCCTAATACATCTTTCGAATCTGTAAAGACTCTACGTTTATTTGTGTGCACTCAGAATAACAACGAAACGTTGCGCTTTTAAGCAAACAGGATGCGCTTTAGGTCTCATGTGAACTTGAGAATTCACTCCCGTGTCACCCTCTGCTTCGAACCTGTGTGTATGCCTAACGTTACTGTGAAATTACCACATCAGACGTGACGTGCTAACATGGATGCAGCTATGAAGCCGCCGGGTTTGCTTCAGGGAAAACTTTTTAAGAAGCTTCCCAATGGAAACTGTAAACAGTTCATCACGACCTCTTATGTAGGCCTATAGTTCAAAATTCATGTTTAACTGAATAAACAGTTAGTAAACACAATTACATCTTATTGAACATAGTTTATTTTCATCACCAATTATCATAGTAGAACAGCTTTCTCAAGCAGTTTGTGATGCATTTTGGAAACAGGAGATGAGCCCCTGGTCTAATGCGCCACCTGGCTTGAGAAACCCGTTCTCAAAGACTTACTTTTAGCCATTATTTGGGTAGCACACATATTCTGAATGCCTTCGGCAGAATTCAAATGAGCCATTTTAATCTAGATTAATCTAGATTAATTCCAAAATTAATCTAGATTAATCTAGATTAAAAAAATTAATCTATGCCCACCCCTAATATATATATATATATATATAACTCCGTGCTTGCCTCACAGACATGAAAAATATATCTACAGAAAGCGAAATGCCTACTTTTAAAAAGCAATTAAAATGGAAAACAAATATTTTCAGATTATGTAATCCGTATAAAACACATCTACTGTGGAGATGACGAGTCAGTGTCGACTTCATCACTGCAGTCGGAAAAGCAGAAAATACTAGTTTATCAATCAATTATTATGATGTTAAGGCAGTCTTGCTGTTTTTCCTGAAACATTCATAATCATTACTTCTGTGGCAAGCTTTATGTGTGTGCTTGAGCGCTGATAGGTTATAGGCAATTAAAGGCTTATTATTATGAATTATATGGTTAATTAATATAAACGTGCGATTAGTCGACTAATCGCTTCAAATGAACGACTATTAGTCGATCAGAAAAATATTTAGTCGAGGGCAGCCCTATCGTTTACATCAATTATAAAACTCTTCTTTCTTCTTCTACAGAAGAACATGAACACACTCAGTGAGTTTTCTGCTGGTTTTCTTACTGACTTACATCGTAGGAAGTCGTTCCTGGTCTTGGGAACAATGTTGGTGGATGTGACTGTGGAAATCAACAGACATGAACAGTGTGATTCTCATGATCCTGCATCCATTACTAACACATTTCTAATATGATGTTTTCCATGATATGAGATGATGGAGAGCAGATAAATCTCCAGGACTTTACCTCTGTCTGAGATCTTCTTGAGCTCCTCTTTGCAGAAATCCTCCAGTTTGTCTTTCAGCTGATGGACAGATTCTCTCAGACCATCAGAAGAGACGAGAGAACTGAAGAGATCATCATTTACGTCTGTAGATTCAGGAGGTGCTGAGAGAGACTGGAAACTCTACAGAAAACAGAAATCAAAACTCATCAGCTCCACACTTCACCCGATAACCTGCACCAACATCAGATTTGTGCGGCTCTTGTTGAATTGACTGATCTTTAGTAACTCAACTCAATCCAGCACTTTCACAGCATCTTCTCATATTCATTATATCACATTAGAGCTACAGATTCTAGCATTTGCCATGTACACTATGTGAACTTTCTAGTAAACAGTTTGGATTATAAAATAGCAGCATCTGGTCCAGGCAATGATTGATCCCGGAGCCGCAGTATCTGAGGTCATTGACATGTAGTCTTTCCCTGGCTGCACATGGGGTAGGCCTCCAAATAGACCTTCACGTCCTTCTTGATGGACGGCCACCAAAACCGCCGCTGGAGGAAGTCAAGAGTGCGAGCATTTCCCAGATGGCACATCATGGGAGACTTGCTGAACACTGCCTTGAATTGATGATAGGAACTGGGGACTCGAGACAGGTCGACAGACTCTTGAAACTCAGAACTGGGGGCTGAGGGACTCAGGGAGGCTCAGAATGGTGCCAGCAGACCAGTCGATCCAGGGATTATGTCTGCACAGCCTGGGGTGGACCAGGATAATCAGAAGAGTCAATAAGACAGAAGGTCTCCTCCTGCTGGTGTTGATAGATGGTAAGTCGGAGGGAACTGAGGTGCCTCTGTTACTCTGCCCGGTTCCAGAGGTCTGCCATCCAATGCCGTAACTGCCTGCCGTAGCTCCTCATGATCCATGTCTTCCGGGTGTTTGGAATCTCCCTGGATATTGTCTCCGACCGAGGTCCCCAGTTCTCGTCCTAGTTCTGAGGGGCCTTCTGTAAGCTGGTTGGGGCCACAGCCAGCCTATCGTCTGGGTTCTATCCAGAGTCTAATTGCCAGATGGAATGGATTAACCAGGATCTGGAGACCCCTCTGCGGTGTATGGCGACCAATAACCCCACCTCTTGAACTACCTACATCATATGGGAAGAATATGCCCACAACACTCTCCAGTTCTCAGCCCCTGGACTATATATACTGGGTATATATATATATAATGGGGGGTATACCCATTGTTCCCTGAGGAAGAGTCACAGGTTGGCGTTCCCTCAGCCCGGTGTTTTGTCCAACGCTGTCTGCAGACCTGGAGGAAGGTTCGGTGTGCCCTTCTTCAGACCTCCCAGAGATACCAATGACAGGCTAATCGCCGACCACCTAACGGCCCCTAATTTCCGAGCTGGACAAAGAGTGTGATTAGTCACCCCGAACCTGCCCCTCCGGGTCGAATCAAGGAAGCTTTCCCAGAAATACATTGGCCCTTTTCGCAAACCCTGTTTCCTATAGTTTGTTTCTTCACTATTCACTTAGAATTAACTCCCTGTTTCATGTCTCATTGTTAAAACCTGTCTTGTCTTCTCTACCATAACTAACACGGCAATACGCATGTGTGTGAACTGATATCATGTTAATATTTTAGACCTATGTGTTGGGTTTCGCTCAGTATGATGTTAAGTGGCAGATTGGTGGGCATGCTGCAGTTGAATATCTAAATGTGCGACGTCCTCAGTCCCAGATGTAACCTAAAATACTATGTGGAGGATGCAAAATAATTCAATAATTAAAATATGACCGCGTGGTCCTAACAAATTCAATTTTGGCTGTATTATTTGTGTCCCTTTCAAAAATTGCTCTTGAGAAATTGCATCTTTGTTGTCCCCCCCTAGTGTTAGATGAAATTTACACACTTGATGAAAGCCCATTTTATGAAAGTTTGTGTTGATAAAGGTTTAAGTTTCATTTTCAGCAAACAGTGAATCTCTTCTTGCAGCTGCTGTTCATTTCTGCTGCCATGTGATGTGTGAATGCTGTAAGCTGGGTGCTGATATAAACACCTATTAAACGAGTGACAGCAATATTTAATCAGTGTTTAGTTACCTGTTTCTCCGTCCTCTGTTCTGCAGCTGATACGGTGTCGTGGTTTTTGTGATCATCCATCATACATAGCACACATATACATTTCTGGTCAGTGCGACAGAAAACCTCGAGGAGCTTCTCATGTTTCTGGCAGATCATCTCCTGCAGTCGTCCAGTAGCTTCAGTCACTTTGTGTCTCTTTCCTTTAAACCAACTCTCATGTTGTTCGAGGTGATTCTGGCAGTAAGAGTTCAGACACACCAGACAGGACTTGACGGCTTTGTATTTTCTTCCAGTACAGACGTCGCACTGTACATCTCCAGCTTCAGCGTCACAGTCAGCAGAGAGTTTGGTCTTCTTCAGCTTCTCCACCATTTCAGCCAAGATGGTGTTTCTAGCTAAAGCAGGTCTTGGGCTGAAGGTCTGTCTGCACTGAGGGCAGCTGTAGACTCTCATCTGATCCTCCTGATCCCAGCAGTCTGTAATACAGCTCTTACAGTAACTGTGTCCACAGGGAATGGCCACTGGATCCTTCAGGAGATCCAGACACACTGAACACATAAACTCATCCTGAGAAACTCTGGCTTCTGCCATTTTACTGCATGAATACAGAGACACAAACACACAACAGCTCAAGTACACTTCAGCTTCTCTTTTCCTGAATTCACGTGATTCCTGTTTCTGTGTTTGAGTCACATGAGTAAAAAAAAAGCTGCTTCCTCATTCCTGCTCCTTTAGAGTCCCCCTTCTCTCTCTCTCTCTCTCTCTCTCTCTCTCTCTCACTCTCTCACACACTCACACACACACACACACACTCACACACACACACACACACACACACACACACACACAGTGCATGGCAGGACTTTAACGTTTACAGTCTCTGCACTGGCTACCTATTAACTTCCATATCAGTTACAAAATATTATTAATCACCTATAGAGGATGAGAATGTCACTAAATTAGCTTGTTGAACACACTTTTATTTGGATAATTTAATATCCAACGAGTCACCTTTACAAGGTTGTAAACCTTGCTTATGCAAATTTAATTTACTCTCACAGTCTTTCACAAATCTTACCCTGCGTATGTAAATCTTTGCGTTATCATTCTACCTGCACACTGTCGCTTTAAGATTTGGTTAGGATTTATTGTGCAGAAAAGCGTTTGGACCTATTTAGCAGATAAACCGCATTCATGGCGGACCCACGAAAGCGTCCCTGTGCGATCTCCACTGAGAATAACCCAAAATATCACATTCACAGAGAAGGCATCACTGGCTCATCCACATTATTTATTAAGCTATATGCTGCAGTTTTCTACGGGCTCTCGTCTTTCCTTATTGTTGTTGTTAACAAGAGTGTTCTTACTAATTACAGGTAAGTTAATCGCATTAATATCATTTTATTTCAGCACATTCTGTATTACCAGATGTTGAAAGTCTAGATCTAACACTCAAACTCTTATTATAGTGTGTCTTTCGCAAGATTTGTACTCTTATTCACCTTTGCTATAACTTATGACTGGTCACGGTGCACACACGTGTTGCTCAATGCAATCTCTCATTATTATTATGCATAGATTATGTCAATTATTCATCATTAATATTAATCGTTTTGTAAACTGACAAATATGCTCTTAATAAACTGTGTTTCATCTCAGATTCCCGTCCTCTTTAGCAGTGGGAATTGGACAAGTAAGCAAGTTATTAATTGTACCTTTTTTTCCTGTTTATATTTAACTAGTTCTCGAGTGTGTCTTAACCAGTGGTGTAGACTAGTTGTTTGTAGTGAGCATACTGTGATTGTTCCTTTCCCAGCCTCATACTCACCCGTCCACTCATAAGCCCCCCCCCCTACACACTCACTAAACAGGGCTTTGATTTTTTAGGAGCAATTGTGCTGCTAATTAAAATATATATATAAAAATAACAAAAATTAGCATTCCCATAACGACGTAATATTGGACTCCTTAAAGTGATTTACAGGGGCATTTATTTCTAACTTTATTTGAAGTGTTACCATTCATTTAAAATCAAAAAGTGCCTTTTTTCCTTCAAAATTTCTAATTAAAACAATGCAATAAGAAGAATAGGTTTCTGATCAAATAAAATCATCATTAACTAAATTTGCGCTACAGAAGAGGCACAGAAGAGTCTTTAGGTATTTACAGATTTAACGAGGCTCAGAGGTGGCATGAGTGCAATTAACTTCATGTTGAGATTAATGTTTTAAATATAGACATATTCAACGATTTAAATAACAGAAATGATACTTAAAATGAAACTAAGACTGCCGTTAGGTGGTGGCTGTGTATCCTTACACACACATGTTGCTAGCATGTTTCTAACATAATTAGCATGTTACTAGCATGATTAACATGTGACTAGCATTTTTCTAGCATGATTAGCATGTCGCTAGCATGTCTCTAGCATGATTAGCAAGTGACTAACATGTCGCTAGCATGTTTTTAGCATGATTAGCATGTTACTAGCATATTGTTAGCATGTTTCTAACATGATTAGCATCTTGCTAGCATGTCGTTAGTATGTATCTAGCATAATTAGCAAGTGACTAGCATGTTTATAGCATGATTGTTTTGTTGCTAGCATTATTAGCAAGTGGCTAGCATGTTGCTAGCATTTTTCTAGCATGATTAGCATGTTGTTAGCATGTCGTTAGCATGATTAGCATGTTACTAGCATGTTTCTAGCATGTCGCTAGCATCTATCGTCGAACTGTAGTTACACAGGATTCGAACCGGTGCTCCTCGCCTCTTACGTACGTCTCCGTACTCCGTGAGCTACCGAACAAACCTACCGTCTATGAAAACCCATAGATACGACGCTGGATATGTGCAATGCTAACATTCAAAAGCATCAGTTTACAAACCTCGATGACGAGGTGTCGTTTCATTTTAATGCTTTTTTAAGCTTGCTTAAAAAGCGGTGCTGCACATTCACAATATAGCGGAAAAAGAGAACATCATTGTTTACCTCAAAACTGAAACCAAGCCGTTCACACAGAACGCATATTTATTGCATTTTCTATCATCGTTGCACTCGCGTCTCACACAAGAGAGCCCAAAGACATGGACAATTAATGCAAGTTCAACTTTAAAAAAAACATGTAATTACTAGATTAAGAACCTAGCTTGCTAACGAACATGCGTAAACATGAACCTCGCGATCATATGATTAAATGTTAATGAGGTGTATCAGTAATGATGAATCTGTGAGTTTAAAGTGGCTCTGACAGAAAGGCTGCGTGTGCCGCTGATAGAAATGC
The DNA here is from genome assembly GCA_027474115.1 of Schizopygopsis malacanthus. Classification (NCBI taxonomy): domain Eukaryota; kingdom Metazoa; phylum Chordata; class Actinopteri; order Cypriniformes; family Cyprinidae; genus Schizopygopsis; species Schizopygopsis malacanthus. The sequence continues at coordinate 29,956,784 of CM049878.1, forward strand.
GCTGTTTGAGATATGTGCTGTTTTCCTAAACGCATAACTTATATTTCACAGTATATTCTCCATCTGTAAATGTTAGAAAGCATGGAAATATTTCCATCTTGCTGTCAGAAGTGCACGAGCTTCTGCTTTGATTCTCCGCTAAACTCCACAGACTTGGTTCTGAACGCACGCGCGTCAAACACAGAGCACAATGAAATATGAGCGCAATAATAACTCGGACTAAAATATACATTCTGCTGAAATGTTTGTAGTTGGACATTTTAAACCTACAAGTAAGTGTATTTGTATGATAGCGCTAACTGTAAAGTGACTGTAATGTAATCAAAATAGCGTTTTTACTCAATTAGCCTAGTCTCTGCATCATTTGCGCCGCCTCATTTTGCGCGAATAGCACCGCAGGATTGTCTATCGCGTCTTTGCATTGACTTAACATGTAAATCATTCACGCGTAACGCTTCATCCGCGTCTGGTGTGAACGCACCTTAAGAAGCAGATGCCCTCCTCCAAGATCTCCGAGGTATCTGGCAGCTGTTCAGATAGACAACAAGATAGTATGAACTAACAAGTTTGGAAGCCGTTTTAAATGCAAATGTGGTAAAACACTTAATTGATATTATTTTGTCCAACCCCTAAACGCGGGCATTTTCTTAATTAACCCGGTATTTTGCATCCAGCAGCTGATGAAGGCTCTTTCTGTGGTTTCAGATGTTTGCAACGGTTGTTGTGCTGCGAGGAGCAAAGTCATTAAATGTGGTATATTTCCCAGATTTTGATAGGCATGTACTTCATAAGGTAGGTCTGCGCACACTTAACGCCGAACTAATTCAGTCTTCATGTATTCAGCACTCTTTATATCTTCTGTGTAGGTATGGCCACTACCTTTATTGTATGTGGGAAATCAGTTAACAGGCCTGTTTGGAACAAAACAACTCAAGTATGTGCGCAATACGCTGAAAAATAAACTAAATGGCTGTTGTTATTATATTCTGAATAATGCTGTATGACTCTTTTGCAGTCTGCCAATGTTTACCGTGCTCAGAAGATTCTCCATTTTGTTCACAATGCTGTTTGAGAGTTACCTGCTAAAGTATGTCTAGTATGCTGACTCGGGTCTTACGAGATGTGAGATTTATACTTTTTTTAATTAGTATTGGTTTTTATTTTATTAAAACAATTGTATTTTGTAGAAAGGAATTTTCTCGGTCCATAAAGGCGACCATTTTCACTATGATCCTGGGAGCTTTTATTGCTGCAAGGTAAGCAAGACTGAATAAAACTATTATGTTTGAGTTTTAATTCCTAGGTCTTGCAGAAAATCAAGTTTTTTCATGTTGTCTGTGTGGTGGTTTTAATTTGCTTTTACACCAATCCATTAATCAACACAATGAAAGAGTATTTTCTCCTTAAAACTGTAGTTTCCCAGAAATGCTTAGTAACAAAATGCAATAATTCATATACCCATGTATAGTAAACGAGGCAAGCGTGTAGAGTTACATTCAAGCTATTTTAAGGCATGAGAAAATTATTTTCACAAGAAAAAATATTTAAATATGTAATTTGATGATCAAAGTTTATATTTTGATGATTTAAGGGACACAATTTTTGACTACAGGGGGACAAAAAAAATACATATATATATATATATTAGTGCTGTCAAAGTTACCGCGTTAATAACTCATGCAAGAGATGTATGCCATGTACAGTTAAAAGAGTTTGAACTTTTAAAAAACACGTTGCAAATTTGTGGAGGTTTATTCCATTTAATCTGCATATAAAACATATATATGTTTACATTTTATTTTGTGTTTGACTGTTAAAACTACAATTATTTGTTGTTAGTCTTAAATAGGCTAAATTAAAAGTGCAGTGGTTGAAATAAAAAATATTATATATATTGCTCTTTGGTTTCAAAAAAGGTATAAAAAATGTAATAATTATCAATACCGAATGATAGGAAACATTATATCGTTGATACGTTTGTTAGTTATATCAGAATGCTGAACGTTACTATAGCAACCTGGACTTCTAACGACAGCGGCTTTAACGACTTTAACGATTAGCGATTGGTTCTTTTATTCAGAAGGCGGGACTTCCTGCGATAAAGCTGCTATATTAAGCATTGCATTTTTCCCTATTCAAAACTATACAAGTGACATTTTAATTATTTGGTATAATTTGGAATTATATTATTTACTTATCAATTTTGTCACAAAGTATTTTGTGACTTATCTAGTTTTTTCTACATTTTTCTTCAATTAATTTTCCTTCATTTGACTTTCACAGTACAGATTTATCTTTTGACCTCCATGGATATGTGTTCATTACACTTAACAACATTCTGACTGCTGCTAACGGGGCTTATATGAAACAAAAACTGGACTCCAAGGTAAGTTATCTCATAAGCCGGATTTATGCTTGATACATCCACTCAAGAGCAGGTGTGTGTACACCGAATGTCCTGTTGTCTTTGGGTGAATCCCATTTCTCTGTCTTACCCCTTCGTCTTACCCCTAGTCCTTGTCCCTCGAAACCGAGTGGTAAGCACTAGGGATGAAAACACCCCCCTATGAAATGAGACACCACTTGGTTACTGTTACGTCATCATACATCGTCGCTAGCTGCTGCTACGTCACCAGAGGAGACAAGTGTTGTTTTCTCTAGTCAGAAAAATGCGGGACTGTTGTGCAAATCAGCAATATAACGTTAGCATGGAAAAATATTGATTTTTAAATACGTTACAATATATACTGTATATACAAATATATATGTACAGGACTGTGTAGAGCACAAAACAAGATTTTATTAAACCAATTATTTAAGCCGAAAATACTTACATTTATGGGACTCTCTGGATGATCTGGATCAGTGTGTTCTGGGTACCCCTTGGTTTCAAGTAAGCTCACGAAAATGCTTGGTTTTAAGGGGTATCTACCCCTTACCCCTTGATCAAAACAGCCTTTACTCTCACGTGAACGCGCAAAACTAAGGGGAAAAGGGTAAGACTGATAATTGGGATTCACCTTTTGTTTTATATGCTCGCTAAATGTGCCAGTTTTCTGCAGCACGCACAGTTTTGCACACAAGCCTTCGATCCCAAAAGCTTCATTAGTTGTTCTGCTTAGTAAAAGTGAATGCATGCTGCACGTTGCGGTGAGAATTGTCTGCTCATTGCCCGTGGTTTGCAGTTGATGGGCAGAGCATGGAAAGGACCTGACTGGAAATCTTTTCCCTATCAGTAATTTGATGTTGTTTATAATTCATTATATATAAGGAATTGTATAAAGTGGATATCTATATGCAGTTGTTGGACATATGATTTATATCATGTCTTTATTAGATAACCACATTACACTACACTCCGGTAGCCCATTTTCAGTGCATTTACTTTCATTCAGGGTTGTAAGACTCGCTGTGCTCAAGTGTCGTCTTGCGAGCCGCCTTGATGCTTGGCCCTGATCTGAGCCGGTATTTGGTGCCCTGCTCCCTGACTGCCTTGTCCTGAGGAGCTCCTTGAGACTTGAGCTACCTCGTGTCCATTCTGCACATGTACTGAGCAGGAGTTTTGAATGACTCTGTTCTCTAAATTCCACTCTGCAGTTTTGAACGGTTGTCAGGCTACTCCCTGTCACACTGCCCTTATGGCTGAATCATTCTCTCCCCTCTTAGGAGTGGTTTTTAGTGCACTGTTTCTCCCTGATGTATGAGTGTGATGTGCTCCCTTCTTCTCAAGGTCTATTCCTGGGCACTCGCTCTGAGGAGCTCTGCCATGTGCATGAATGGCTTTGGGTCCCGTCCTGTTCCTGTGGTCAAGCTAGCACTGCTCCCCTTGAAGACAAGGGTGATGCAGGAGCCTGTTGTTCTCACAATCCTTTGCAGGCTTAATCAAACCTAGCTGTATATGCTCACTCTCCTTATACTGACGTATGGGTTTAGGGTGTCAAGAAACCCTATGTGGAGTTGTATCAGGTTAGCAGGCCTCGTTCCTGTCGCCCTGTTAGACTACCTTTCTGGTTGAGTTTGGCAGTGCTCCCCTCACTACGGAGGGTTGTGCTGTATATGAGCCTGCTGCTCCCAGTTTCAGCTATTTTAATAACACTGCCCTTATGGTCAAGTTTGGCAGTGCTCTCCTTACTGCAAAGGGTTAACTACGAGCCTGCTGCTTCCAGAGTGAGTGTTCATTCCCTGCAGCGCTACTAGGACTGTTGTTTCTGTGTCTCTGGGTTGACATACACCCCCTCACAATTCAGTAGGTTTAGTGGAGTATTCTGCTCCCTAGTTGATCTTGGTTCTAAGCCCCAAACATCCCCCCCCCCTGCATTATCCCAGGGGCTGTCTGTGGGGGTTTCGCTGGTACTGAATTCTGTCTATTATCAGGATGCTAGGCCTGCTTCTTTGAGTCAGGGTCTAACAAGAATGAGGCCCAGAGTCATTAGGCCTAATGAGAGCCAAGAGCGCCGCTCATGAGAACTCCATGTGCAACCATTCTTAGTTGTTAGGCCCGTCCCTGCCACCTCCTTGGTTAGTTGCCTCTATGATGGGAGCCTGATGCTCCCTGTTGGAACACGCGATCCCCTTCTAAGCTGAATCCCCTTCCTGATGCCCCATCTGCGGTCAATTTGCTTCTCTGAGCTTAAAAGTGTTCCCCTCACTGCGGGAGGGTTTTTTATGAGCACATTGCTCTGAAGAAGATCACGTGAGTCCTCCTCTCTTCCTGAGAGTTAGGAACTCTGCCTCTAGGCTATTGACCGCTCCTTCCGGTCGAGCTGGGTTCTTCTCTCATTGCCCTCCACTCCACCAGAGTCAAGCCCTCCACTCCTTGAGCTCTGTGGCAGCAACACCAGGTAGTTTGACTGCTGGCTGCCTCTCTGGTGAGTTGCCCCTTTTTGATTGAACCTAGCAGTGCTTTGCTTCACCTTTGAGCACGCCCCTCCCAATTGAGCGTCTAAGGTCTCCTCTCACAGTGCCCTCTGCAAGGTTTGTCCCTGGAGCAGTACCCTTAAAAGGACATATTTGTACCTTTTTATCCCTAATAGGTACATATTAGTACTTTAAGGGTGCGTATTACTACTCTAAGGTACTAATATGTTCCTATTAGGGGAGGTGCCCAGGACCAGGGCTGAGAAACACTGGGCTAAACCATGGAATTGCAGATGTTTTTCTTATTTTACTCCCACCAGATGGTACTAATCTGGCTTCAAAATTTTGATTTTAAAGGCATTGGCTCTATTTTTGCCACTTGGTTTTAACCCATATTTAGTTTAACAGATGTTTTTCTTCCTGCATTTCAGGAACTGGGAAAATACGGGCTGCTGTATTACAATGCTTTATTCATGATTATTCCCACTATGATTTTAGCATGCTTTACTGGAGACATAAAAAAAGTAAGAATTTTAATACAAATATTATGACACTAAATGTTTTGAAAATGATATCTGACTTCATATAAATGAAAATGTACATTTGATAAAATACTGATCTTGTGAATCTCCAGGCTTTGGAGTATGATGGTTGGGAGGATATTTTCTTCATGATTCAGTTTGTGTTATCATGTGTCATGGGGTGAGCCTGATATTTACAATCTTTTCCTGTCCTTAAGCGGAGTACTTGTTTTAAAATAATACTTAAAGGTGAAATGTGTTAAATCTTATGATTATAACCTCAGTGGTTATGTTGACAGGTTTATACTCATGTACTCAATTATGTTATGCACCCATTATAACTCTGCTTTGACGACAACCATCGTCGGCTGTATCAAGGTTGGTAATTAACATTAAATCACATTAAATTAAATTAAATCAGTTAAGAATTGACTTTGTTTCCTTTCACCAACCCAACAGAATATCTTAGTGACATACATCGGGATGGTGTTTGGTGGAGATTACATCTTTACGTGGGTGAACTTTATCGGCCTGAACATCAGGTAAACCGGTTCATTTTAAAACGACGTTACTGGGACACTCTTATTGAAATACTGTACAAGATACCCTAAAATGTGATGTCACTTCCTCATCATGTCCGGATTATTAAGATGCAGTGACATATTTGGATTTTCTCAGAAAACAAGAACTTCAGCTGCTCTATAAATATAGCTTTTCTTACTCTCCCCCCCCCCCCCATAGCATTGCTGGCAGTCTTGTGTACTCGCACATCACTTTCACTAAGGAACACAAAAGTAAGCATAATACACAAATGTGGATTTTATCTTTTAAAGTGCATCTCGAAACCATAATTGCATGCATTCATTTCCTTTTTTTTAATAAGATGAAATGCATTTCAGATGACATGTTGAATATTGTCTTTTAACAGAAACATGTTGATGTTTAAACCAGTTTAAATGGGCATAAGTACGTCGATAATGGGAGTCAAGAACCCAGTCAGAACCCGGTCCCATTTCACAACAGTGACCCGCAACTTTCCCAGCAACCTTGGTTTTGTTATGTTTTTATGAATCTGTTGCTATGGAAACAGTGACTTCCTGAACTACCATTGTGCCTCTGTTTGTTTTTGTAATGTTTCATTATTATTATAAATCAATATATGATTTAATTTAATGTTGGATGAATGAAAAATGATTTCCTTTGCTATGAAGTTAATATTATCCTTTTGTCTTAGTAAATTGTAGATTCCTCAACTGTAGTTCAAGGTGGACTGTAATTGAGGGATGAGTAAATGTGATTTTTTTATTAATGTTTTGACATACTGGTATAAATTACGACACAACATGTGATTGCCGTTAAACCTGAAATAAACAAGTGCATGAACATGATTCAGTGTGACTGGTACATAAACACATGAAAAAAATCAACCCGCTCTCATCAAGCTGCGTATTAATAACACGAGTTTACTCTTTCCAATTGCGTGTAATGCATACGCCGAAATCCAAGTTTGCATGCAATCCTTCCCATTGATTTCGGTGGAGAGCAGACGCGTCTGAATACCACGCGGCATCTTCAGCGGCAGTGACGTCACCAGCGAGGCGTTCGCGCGGGTCACCTGATGCGCGCGCGTACTGCTTCAAACAGGTGAAGACAACAATCTTTTTATTTTAACGAGGTCACGGGTTTTGTTCTTGTTTCTTTGTGTTTCATTTGTGCCGTAAAAATGTATAGTTTGTGTTGCTTCAGTTTTTTAGAAAATAAATAGGCCTAGTGATCATTCTGAGGTCACTCAGCCCCCCCCCCCCACTTGCTCCAAATTTACCCCAATAGTCTCGTTTGTACCGGAAGTATTCAGTTTTTTACTACGGTCTTTTTTAACAATACAGTTGAAGTAATAAGGTAAAATTCAAATGGCAAACCAAATCACATGAAATAGTCACTTAATTGTTAGTAGCCGTATTCGTTCAATTAAACTAATTAAACACGTTTTTTAAATAAATAAAGACTTGATATACATATTTTCATTTCTCTGCACAAATAAAGCATGCAATAGGAATAAATGCTAAATGCTATACGTGTGCTTTCATTCGGTTTCCCTTTTTTAACCACGACTAAAACAAATAAAAAATAACGGTTGTTGTATTTTTTAATACTCTCCTTAAAACCAAATTTGAAATTGCCCGAAAAAGTAGAAAATTATTATTATTATTTTGTTTATGCTTTTTTGCACCTTTAGTAAACATTTGAAAAATGCACAAATTAATATAGAAACAATTAGATTTTAACATGTTTCAACGATATCTCTGTGCTAGATCATTGATGGGGAGCAGTGGGCTATTCATAGTAAATATGACCAAAACAGGGTATTATTATTATTATTATTATATGAATAATAAAATATCTATATAGGCGCATTTCGCGTGTGGGAGTATAATCACACTTACTGTATGATATGGAGGCGTCCGTGCAATCTCACTTTTTTATTTGTTCCTGCGGAAATAACTTAAAATACTACTCCGTCATCTTTGGATGAAGAAGAAGATCTTCACTTTATCACATTTTAATTCTTGTAATTAAGTATATTTCCCGTTATAATCACTCGTCTTAATTGATACTAGTAATCTATAACATGTCATATTTATAATATTTTATTAAAACCATATTAATAGTAGGCCTATACATTAAAAGGTAATATAAATGAGTTGTTTATTGTTATATAATATAGATGTATGCTGTATAATATTAAATCACATGTTTAATACTTATACTCATCATCTTAATGTATTATTTATTTAATCTTAATTGAGAATCATAAAAGATAAGGTTAGGACATAGTACCAAATATAATAGGTTTTGGTGTAAAATGATCAGGTAAATATCAATAAAACAGTATAGTTTGTGTTATTATCAGTTATTCTTTATTATGTGTAATTGTGATTTTCTATTAAAACATATACAATAATATCTGAAATTATTACAGTGTGCTGTCTAATATTTTAATTGTATATTTGTAACAACAATGTTCATCATGCAGCTCAAAGCATTATGGGTAGAATCTCTCGTCAGTCTGTTCTGAGTCATTAACACAGTTTCACTGATGATCCAGAACAAACAATAAACCCAGGATAGAGCGTCTGAGTGAATGTGGTCTGGACTGTGTGGATGAGGTTCATTGTGTCAGAGACGCTGTAGAAGGACAGAGTTCCTGCTCCGTGATCCACAAACACTCCTATTCTCCTGATGATGGGCTTCACAGAGAGATCAGTCTGTATGTTATTGTGTGTGAATGAGTAACTGGAGGGAGAGCAGAACAAACTCCAGGACTGATCATTAGATCCAAACAAACACTCAACACCTTCTCCTTTCCTCCTGATGCTCTTATATGACACTGATATATCCACACCATTATCTCCACTCCACTCAATCTCCCAGTAACAGCGTCCACACACACTCTCTCTACACAACACCTGACACACATCAAATCTGTCTGGATGATCAGGATACGGCTGGAGTGTGTCAGTGAAAGTGTTAGTAATCACTCTGTTGTTCTCAGACAGACGGAGGTATTTATTCACTGTGTTCAGATCCAGAGTGAGCTGAAGGGAATCTGTGGAGATAAAACACATCAGAATCAGGAATTATGAATCTGTTTGATCTTTTCATGTAGCTGAACTCTCCAATTATCTTTCTTTCTTTCTTTCTTTCTTTCTTTCTTTCTTTCTTTCTTTCTTTCTTTCTCTTTTTCTTTTTCTTTCTTTCTTTTACTTTCTTTCTTTTTTATTAGTTATTTATTTATTTATTTTTCTCTCTTTTCTTCTTTTTTATTTATTGTTATTAATTTTATTTTTCTCTCTTTTTTATTTTTTATTTATTTATTGTTATTTTTTATATTTTTCTCTATTTTTATTTTTTATTTTATTTATTGTTATTATTTATATTTTTATCTATTTTTATTTTTTATTTTCTTTTTCTCTCTTTCATTATTTTTATTTTATTTATTGTTATTATTTTTCTCTCTTTTATTATTTTTCATTTATCATTTTGATTTAGATTTTTCTCTATTTTATATATATATATATTTTTTTGTTATTATTTTTATCTCTTTTCTTATTTTTTGTTTTATTTATTGTTATTATTTTTCTCTCTTTTATTATTTTGTGTTTATTGTTATTATTTTTATTTTTATCTATATTTTTATTGTTATTTTCTTTCTTTCATTTTATTTTTTTATTAATTATTTATTGTTGTTGTTTTTTTCACTCTTTTCTTGTTATTATCTTTATTTATTGTTATTTTGTTCCTTTCTTTCCTTTCATTGTTGTTGTTATTTTTTATTGTATTTATTGTTATTATTTTTATTTTTCTCTCTTTTCTTATTTTTTTATTTTTTTATTTTTATAATTTTTTTTCTCTCTTTTCTTATTATTTATTTATTTATTTTATTTTTCTCTCTTTTCTTATTTTTATTTTATTTATTGTTATTATTTTTATCTCTTTTATTATTTTATTTATTGTTATTATTTTTCTCTCTTTTCTTATTTTAATTTTATTTATTGTTATTATTTTTATCTCTTTTCTAATTTTGTATTTTATTGATTGTTATTATTTTTCTCTCTTTTTTATTTTATTTATTATTATTTTTATCTTTCTCTTTTCTTATTTTTATTTTATTTATTGTTATTATTTTTATCTTTCTCTTTTCTTATTTTTATTTTATTTATTGTTATTATTTGTATCTCTTTTCTTATTTTTTATTTTATTTATTGTTATTATTTTTCTCTCTTTTCTTTTTTTATTTTATTTATTATTATTTTTATTTTTCTCTTTTTTATTTTTTATTTATTTATTGTTATTTTTTTTATTTTTCTCTCTTTTTTAATTTTAATTTTATTTATTTTATTTATTGTTTTTATTTTTCTCTCTTTTCTTATTTTTTATTTTATTTATTGTTATTTTGTTCCTTTCTTTCCTTTCATTGTTGTTGTTATTTTTTATTGTATTTATTGTTATTATTTTTATTTTTCTCTCTTTTCTTATTTTTTTATTTTTTATTTTTATAATTTTTTTTCTCTCTTTTCTTATTATTTATTTATTTATTTTATTTTATTTTTCTCTCTTTTCTTATTTTTATTTTATTCATTGTTATTATTTTTATCTCTTTTATTATTTTATTTATTTATTTATTATTTTTCTCTCTTTTTTATTTTTTATTTATTTATTGTTATTTTTATTTTTCTCTCTTTTTTAATTGTAATTTTATTTATTGTTTTTATTTTTCTCTCTTTTCTTTTTTTATATTATTTATTGTTATTATTTTCTCTCTTATTTTTTATTTTATTTATTGTTATTATTTTTCTCTCTTTTCTTATTTTTTATTTATTTGTAATTATTTTTATTTTTATCTTTTCTTATTTTTTATTTTATTTATTGTTATTATTTTTCCTCTATTTTCTTATTTTTTATTTATTGTTATTATTTGTATTTTTCTCTCCATTTCTATTGTTATTTTTTTCTTTCATTTTTATTTTTTATTAATTATTTATTGTTGTTGTTTTTTAGCTCTTTTCTTGTTATTATCTTTATTTATTGTTATTTTGTTTCTTTCTTTCCTTTCATTGTTGTTGTTATTTTTTATTGTATTTATTGTTATTGTTATTATTTTTCTCTCTTTTCTTATTTTTTTATTTTATTTTATTTATTGTTATTATTTATATTTTTCTCTCTTTTCTTATTTTTATTTTATTTATTGTTATTTTTATTGTTATTTTTTTCTCTCTTTTCTTATTTTTATTTTATTTATTGTTATTATTTTTGTCTCTTTTCTTATTTTATGTATTTATTTATTTTTTTTTTTATTTTTCTCTCTTTTTTAATTTTTATTTTATTTATTGTTTTTATTTTTCTCTCTTTTCTTGTTTTTTATTTTATTTATTGTTTTTATTTTTCTCTCTTTTCTTATTTTTTTCATTTTATTTATTGTTATTATTTTTCTCTCTTTTCTTATTTTAATTTTATTTATTGTTATTATTTTTATCTCTTTTCTAATTTTGTATTTTATTGATTGTTATTATTTTTATTATTATTTTTATCTTTCTCTTTTCTTATTTTTATTTTATTTATTGTTATTATTTTTATCTTTCTCTTTTCTTATTTTTATTTTTTATTTATTGTTATTATTTGTATCTCTTTTCTTATTTTTTATTTTATTTATTGTTATTATTTTTCTCTCTTTTCTTTTTTTTTTATTTTATTTATTATTATTTTTATTTTTCTCTTTTTTATTTTTTTATTTATTTATTGTTATTTTTTTTTATTTTTCTCTCTTTTTTTATTTTAATTTTATTTATTTTATTTATTGTTTTTATTTTTCTCTCTTTTCATATTTTTTATTTTTTTTTTTTTTTTTATTTATTGTTATTATTTTTCCTCTATTTTCTTATTTTTTATTTATTGTTATTATTTATATTTTTCTCTCTTTTCTTATTTTTCTTCATTTATTTATTTATATTATTTTTATCTCTCTTTTTTATTTTTATTTTATTTATTGTTATTATTTTTCTCTTTTTTTATTTATTTATTTATTATTATTTTTATTTTTATGTTTCTCTTTATTTTTTTATTTTTATCTCTTTTTTAATTTTAATTGTATTTATTGTTTTTATTTTTATCTCTTTTATTTTTTTATTTTTTTATCTTATTTAGATTTTTCTCTCTTTTCTTTTCTTTTTTAATTTTATTTATTGTTATTATTTTATTTTTCTCTCTTTTTTAATTTTAATTTTATTTATTTTATTTATTGTTTTTATTTTTCTCTCTTTTCTTAATTTTTATTTTATTATTGTTATCATTTTTCTTTTTCTCTCTTTCATTGTTATTTTCTTTATTTCTTTCTTTTCTTTATTTCTTTCTTTCTTTCTTTCATTTTTATTTTTTATTAATTATTTATTTTTGTTATTTATTTTTCGCTCTTTTCTTGTTATTATCTTTATTTCTTGTTATTTTGTTTCTTTCTTTCTTTTCATTGTTGTTGTTATTTTTTTTTGTAAAGTATTAATTATGAGAAAAGGTTTGAATAAAATTAAAGATTAATAGCATAATTTACTGTTATTTTTTATTGATAGTTTAACTAAAGAATTCATCAACTGATGAGAAAACAATAAATTGATTAATTGTAAAATAATTGATAGATTAGTCGACTAATCGAAAAAATAATATATATATTATTTGACAATACAAATAATCGTTAGCTGCAGCTCTAGACAGGTCATTAACAGCTGGTCTGTGTGGTAATTACAGCACATCGGTCAGGACTAGGTGTGTGCGTTATATATATCATCTGCGATAATATCCTAATTGTTGTTTTAACGATGTGTGATTTGACATTATTGAGTATATTGTGTGAAGTGTGTTCTTTCACTGCATGATTCATTATTAAAAACATTAAGAATGATCACAAAATTCAAGATATGGGGGAAGAAATGTATATATTTATATCATTTCATATAGTTAATATCTCACAAAAGTGTCGTTTTTGTTCTCTAAAAATTAGCATGATTACAAAAGCGATATAGATTTTTTACAACAGTTCAAAAACAAGAAGTAAATATTAAAAGACTTATGTTTTAGACACCATATCACTAATTTCACCAACAAACATAATTCTAAACACAGTCACAGAACTGTTTTGTGTCTCTGAGCAACATGACGGTGATTCGTTCCTGAATCAATCAATCTTTAAATGATTCGGTTCAATCGCAACGACTCACTTATTAACACTGACCTGCTGCCACCTGCTGCCGGTTTAATTTCACATTTAAAGTATCTTTTCATTTTTTAATATAATTTTAAATATCAATATTCAACGTTTTATGTTTAATATATCAAAACAAAAAAAATGCCCATAAAAGGTAAAAATTAGGGTTGGTAAGTGATTTAAATTTTTAATCTCATTAATTACATGTGTTGATTAATTAATTTTTGACTGAGAAATTACTCCCAAAATATAATTGAATGTCATTGCTGTGTAAAGTATCAAACAGACATTACAAAAAGTATCTTCAGCAATAAATATTTAGTTTGATCAAATTTATCACATTTACTCTTTTGGACCATGAGGGTGAATAAATGATGACACAATGTTCATTTTCCGGTGGGTGATCTATACCTTTAATACTTTGTTTTATTATTATTACTATGGAAAATTAAATTATTTCTTTAATGAAATGATACTCTAAATATTAAAATAAAACTGCCAGTAGGTGGTGGTAAATGTCTTAATGATTAAGTCATTTATTAATTGATTTGATTCATTCAGGAGTGAAGTAAATGGTTCTCTATATGAATGGTTCATTGAATCATTAGGCTTGTTGGATTTGAAGTGGATCATCATGATCAGAAAGACTGGTGTGACATCAAAGTATCGCGACATATCAAATATGTCTTATTATCTGAAACATGTAAGTAGTAGCATCATTACATGGCCACTCAATCTAATGTTAACCTATAAACGTGCGCTATTCCAGTGTTTGTGTGGAGAGTGGAAGCTGGACAGTAGCTCACTGCATGACCGGTGCGATCATTTGCATTTAACTTAAAATGCTTAAAATGACCTCTTTTAGAGATTGAATGCTGGATGGAGAGTGATGCTCAACTTGTCTCTTCAGAATTCCCCATAGGTGTTCGATTGGGTTCAGATCAGGAGACATACTTGGCCACTGAATCACTTTCACCCTGTTCTTCTTCAGAAATCCAACAGTGGCCTTAGATGTGTGTTTAGGATCATTGTCATGTTGGAAAAGTGCACGACGACCAAGGGCACGGAGTGATGGTAGCATCTTCTCTTTCAGTATAGAGCAGTACATTTGTGAATTCATGATGCCATTAATGAAATGACACCAGCAGCACTCATGCAGCCCCACATAAGGACACTGCCACCACCATGTTTCACTGTAGGCACCATGCATTTTTCTTTGTATTCCTCACCTTTGTGACGCCATACAGTTTTGAAGCCATCAGTTCCAAAACATTTATCTTGGTCTCATCACTCCAGAGTATAGAGTCCCAGTAGTCTTCATCTTTGTCAGCATGGGCCCTGGCAAACTCTAGGTGGGCTTTTTTGTGCCTGGGCTTTAGGAGAGGCTTCTTTCGTAGACGGCACCCATGCATGCCATTCCTCTGCAGTGTACGCCGTATTGTGTCACGGGAAATAGTCACCCCAGTTTGGCTTTCTACTTCTTTAGATAACTGCAGTGAACTTGCATGTCGATTTTCTTCAACCCTTCTCATCAGAAGACGCTCCTGACGAGGTGTTAACTTCCGTGGACGACCTGGACATCTCTGTGAGATGGTTGCAGTTCCATCTTTTTTAAATGTTTGTACCACTTTTGCTACAGTATTCTGACTGATAAGTAAAGCTTTGCTGATCTTCTTGTAGCCTTCACCTTTCTTGTGTAAATAAATTATTTTCTTTCTCAGGTCTTGTGACATTTCTCTTCCATGTGGTGCCATTGCTGACAGCATGAAATGGGAAGGGGTTTTCTTTAAGTAACACACTTTTATAGTCAACTGTCACCTGTGTAATGAATAATTAGACTCACCTGTGGTTGAATTCTTGTTAAATTAGACATTTGTAGTCTAAAATGTAGCTTTGCTCCAGAGACTTTCAGTGGGGGTGTACTCATTTTTGCATCACCCTAATTTGAGTAAAACTGAAAATGTTGTTCTCTAAGTTATATTATTAACCTTACTTTCATGTTATAAGTTAAACAGATGTTATATAAAACGTAGTCTTGTCAACATTTTGGGAAATGTTTTTGTGTTCATTGAGATATTGTTTAAAATGTTACTTTTCAAAGGGGGTGTCCTCATTTACGCTGAGCACTGTATATGCGCTTGAGCGCTGATAGGTTATAGGCAATGAAAGGCTCATTATTATTAATTATATGGTTAATTAATATAATTAATGACTATTAGTTGATCAGAAAAATATTTAGTGGAGGGCAGCCCAATGATTTACATCAGTTATAAAACTCTTCTTTCTCCTTCTACAGAAGAACATGAACACACTCAGTGAGTTTTCTGCTTTGACTTACATCGTAGGAAGTCGTTCCTGGTCTTGGGATCAATGTTGGTGGATGTGACTGTGGAAATCAACAGACATGAACAGTGTGATTCTCATGATCCTCATCCATTACTAACACATTTCTAATATGATGTTCTCCATGATACGAGATGATGATGGAGAGCAGATGAATCTCCAGGACTTTACCTCTGTCTGAGATCTTCTTGAGCTCCTCTTTGCAGAAATCCTCCAGTTTGTCTTTCAGCTGACGGACAGATTCTCTCAGAGCATCAAAAGAGACGAGAGAACTGAAGAGATCATCATTTACGTCTGTAGATTCAGGAGGTGCTGAGAGAGACGGGAAACTCTACAGAAAACAGAAATCATAACTCATCAGCTCCACACTTCACCCAATAACCTGTGCCAACATCAGATTTGTGCGGCTCTTGAACTGTTGGTGGCGCTTGTGGTGTTTGAGAGCTAAATATATCTTCCAGAAGAAAGAGCTCAGAGAAATGATTCCTAAGAGATTTCCATAACTGAAAGACATTTGTAAGCGCCGTCTCTTTCAGAAGAAGATGATCAGGTGAGACTCTGACTGATAATTATATAATAAGACACTCATTCAATGTTTCTCTGTGAGTCTCGTGTCACTGCAGGATCTGCTGGAGTCCACTATGACCCTGTTCTTCTAGATCTGTGTTACCTGCAGGATCTGTTCGAGTCCACTATGACCCTGTTCTTCTAGATCTGTGTCACTGCAGGATCTGCTCAAGTCCACTATGACCCTGTTCTTCTAGATCTGTGTTACATGCAGCATCGGCTCAAGTCCACTATGACCCTGTTCTTCTAGATCTGTGTTACCTGCAGGATCTGCTCAACATAGGCGGTTCTAGGGGGGGGCCGGGGGGGGCCAGTGCCCCTGTGACAACAAGCTTGGACCCCCTTGTGGCCCCCCTAAATGTAGAGTGTGAAATTATTTTTACAAAACTTTTTTTTCGCGATCGTTTTTTACATCCGTTATTAGACCTATTAGACCGTGGCAACGCGGAACAGAAATGTCACCCACACATTTTCTAGAGGGGCTGTTTAAAGCGGAACACAACAGTGCGTAGAACATGCATCTGCAGTTTTTTTTCTACTCAGAAGTTGGAAGTTTTGCGTGAATATTATAATTGAAGACTTCAAGCAAAGAAGGAAATATAGAGGTAAGTAAAGTTGTTAATATGTTCTATTAATATGTTGCTGCTAATTTTAACCTGGCCGTTTGTTATTTTGTGGCAGAAAAGGGATAAAATATATGATCAACAAACTCATGGTTCTGAGTGTTTTTACTCAGTAAACGAGTTGTAACATTAAACGTTTAGACATAGTTAGTTTCCTAGCAAGTCAGTTATTTTCAGTAAATTAATTCAAAAGCTTCTTGGTCCCCATTGGTTTTGCTCTATAGTTCTCAGCTTCTCACCAAAATGAAGAGAAAGAAGGACATCATGTCGTTCTTCCAAAGAAAAGATAAGGTAGACAGTGAGACAGAGCCAAATGGTTCAGGTGTGGAGAGAGCAAGAGAGAGCAGAGAGCCTGCAGAGAGAGAACAGGAAGAGTTTTCCATTGGAGAGACGGAGAGTGAAGGAATATTAGAGGAGGAAAGTGAGACAGATGGAGAGACTGAGAGTGATACAACTACAGAGGAGCCACGTGCGTCCACTAACAGTGGACCATCAGGTTTGTGCTGTTGAATACATATGTAAAGCAGTGCAATAAGTCAGGTTATATGGTGTATAGAAATGAATCAATTTGTGATTGAAATTAATTCTTATTTAACATGCTATGAGCTTGTGATATCAGGTGGATTTCAGAAGTTGTCTGATACCAATTGTATATCTAAAATTAGCCAAATATGTTTTATGATTTTTTTTTACATTATACATTAAGGTTAAGGAAAAAAAACAGTAAACAAATAAATAAACAGGCATAAGTAATCATAACAGTAGTAATAACAACAAAAAGACATGACAGAGTAAAAATGAAGGTGGTAAAATAAATATATAAATACATTCTCATCAGCAAATAATGAAAAACTGAAAAATACTAAGTTAGACAAACGAAGTAATAAGTGCACTTAATTCTCAATATTTATGTAAATGAAAACTATTTGCTGAAAAGGGTATACATACTTTTAATAATTTTTATTTTTTTTCTTTGGCAGATATCAGCAAATCCCGGGAAGAACCACCGGTGCAGCCAATGATGAATATATACCCAAGAACTCTGATGGGGGACCGGAGGAGGAGCTTCAAGGCAGCCTGGTACCATATCCACCCCTGGCTTGAATATTCCAAACTATCAGACTCTGTGTTTTGTTATGCCTGCAGGCATTTAGCCCTCCTAAAGCCTCAGAGACGGTATTTGATTCAAAATTGGGGTTTAACAATTGGAAGAAGGCAACTTACAAACAGGGGGGATTTGCAATTCATGCAAGGTCTGAGCGGCACAAACAAGCAATGATTACATGGAGAGACTATCAGAAAGCTGTAAAAAGTAATGCAACACTGGTAAATGCCCTAAACAAGGAACACAACAAACAGGTTCAAGAAAATCTGGACTATATTAAAACAATAGGAGAAATACTACTACTTACAGCCACACAAAACATTGCACAAAGAGGACACGATGAGTCTGCAGAGTCAGATAATAAAGGGAACTTCATGGCAATCTTAGAAACAGTAGCTAAACATGATAAAACTGTGCAAAAAAGGTTGACTTCCATTCATAATGCAAAATATACCAGCAAAGGGATTCAGAATGCGGTTCTGAGTTGTTTGGCAGACATGGTTCGAACTAAAATTATAGAAGAAGTGAAAAACAGTGAGGTCTACAGCATAATGGCAGATGAAACAAAAGATGTAAAAAAAAAAGAGCAGATATCTCTAGTACTCAGGTACTATTTCAGTGGAGCTGTCCATGAGAGCTTTCTCCACTTTGAATCAGCTGATCGACTAGATGCAGCAGGGCTTACTGACAAAATCATACACATATTAGAAAGTCATGGTCTTGAATACAAAAACAACCTAGTAGGCCAAGCATATGACGGTGCTTCAGTTATGAGTGGGAAGCATTCAGGTGTCCAGGCACGCATTAAAGAACAAGCAAAGCATGCTTTTTACATCCACTGCAATGCACACTGTCTAAATTTAGTTTTAGTGGATACAGTCAAAGCTATCCCTGAGGTAGGAGAGTTCTTCTCCTTACTAGAAAGACTGTATGTCTTCACATCTGGGTCATATGTGCATCAAAAATGGCTTGGCATACAGAAAGAAATGTACCCAGGTGCACCGGCTAGAGAGCTTCAGAGGCTAAGTGACACTCGCTGGGCATGCCGATATATGGCTCTACATACTATTATGGATAGATTGCCTGCCATTAAGCGAGTCTTGCAAGACATAGTCCAAGAACACAGTGGTGACAGATCTGTTGAGGCTAGAGGTCTGCTTGCACAGATAGATTTACAGTTCATTGTGTGCCTTGTTACCCTCCATAAAGTGTTTGGAGAAGCAACATTTCTATCAGATATGCTACAGTCTTCATCACTTGACCTATCAAAGGCTGTTGATTTAGTTGAAGCCTTAGTTCAGACTTTGAATGACTACAGGGATGAGTCATTTTTTGATGACCTATGGAATGAAGTGTTGAACACAGCTGAGCAATGTGATACTGCAATACAGCCCCCTGCAAAACGACCAAAAAAGCTGAGCTCTCAATTTAATGCAGACTGTGTACTCAGTACAGTGGGTCAGAGGTCAGATTCAGAACGAGAAAAAGATAGTTTTCGCTTTTCTACCCTGTTTTAGATCAGATGCTCAATGAGCTTAACAGAAGGTTTTCTAGCAAAAACTGTGAAATAATGACTGGCATCCAAACTCTAAACCCTACAAGTGATGCGTTTCTCAAAGAAAAGTCCCTGTTTCCATTTGCTAGAATGTATGAATCAAATATTGAGGACTTGGGGCATGAACTACATCAGTTCAGAAGAATTTTAGAAAGGAAAATACAGAGTGGCATGCAGAAACCCTCCAGTGTAGTAGAGCTGGCATTATTCATTGAACCTTATAAATAAGTTTTCTTTGAGCTCTTTAAACTATGCAAGATAGCTGTTTCAATCCCTGTTAGTACTGCATCTTGTGAACGGAGTTTTTCTGCACTAAAGCTGGTGAAAACCTATCTCAGGTCCACAATGTCAGATGACAGATTAAGCAATTTAGGTGTTCTAAGTATTGAGTCAAGGAGGGCAAAGGCCTTAAATCTAGACGAATTTGCTGATCATTTTGCAAAAAAACACAAAAATCGTAGAATACAGTTAATGTGACTGATATAATATAAGTGATATTGAATATGTAATGCAAATGTAAAAATAATTAAAATGCAAGTTACTGTGACATACTGAATATGTAATGCAAATGTAAATATATAATGGAAATGCAATTACAGTTACTGTGACTAATACTGAATGTAATGCGAATGTAAAAAATAAAATGTAAATGCAAATTCATTGTTGAATGATTATATCCATGGTATTTTGCCTGTTAATGCCTGCAGTGCAGAAAATGATATGACAACAATAAGGTCTAAATATAACTGGCCCCTCTAACAGTACACCTGGCCCCAGCCTGGCCCCCCCAGTTGAAATGGTCTAGAACCGCCACTGCAAACCGAGTGACCGATTGACATCGAAACGTAAACGTCATGTATAGATCTTGTCTTTTTGAAGTGTAAATAATTCTGCATTAATATACATTGCTCCATTAAAACCTCAACATGTCGAGAACACAACTGTCCAATGAAAAAGTGCTCTGGACGAAGCAATCTACGCCCTGATCAGGAGGCCCTGGCTGGTGTGGAGGGCGAATTGTGTATTCATAGACCCACGTATAGTAAACGAGGCAAGCGTGTAGAGTTACATTCAAGCTATTTTAAGGCATGAGAAAATTATATTCACAAGAAAAAATATTGAAATATGTAATTTGATGATCAAAGATTATATTTTGATGATTTAAGGGACACAATTTTTGACTACAGGGGGACAAAAAAATACAAATACATATATATTTATTAGTGCTGTCAAAGTTAACGCGTTAATAACTCTGACTTGTTTCATGCAAGAGATGTATGCCATGAGTTTGAACTTTTAGAAAACGTTGTGAATTTGTGGAGGTTTATTCCATTTAATCTGCATAAAACATATATTTGTTTACATTTTATTGTGTGTTTGACTGTTAAAACTACAATTATTTGTTGTTAGTCTTAAATTGGGTAAATTAAAAGTACAGTGGTTGAAATAAAAAAATATATATATATTGCTCTTTGGTTTAAAAAAAGGTTAAAATTGTTTTAAATAATTATCAATACCGAATGATATGAAACATTATATCGTTGATACGTTTGTTAGCTATATCAGAATGCTGAATGTTACTATAGCAACATGGACTTCTAACGGCAGCGGCTTTAACGACTTTAACGATTAGCGATTGGTTCTTTTATTCAGAAGGCGGGACTTCCTGCGATAAAGCTGCTATATTAAGCATTGCATTTTTCCCTATTCAAAACTATAAAAGTGACATGTCTTGGGTATACTATAGTCTTTGGTATAATTATGAATTATATTATTTATTTTGTCACAAAGAATTTTGTGACTTGTATCTAGTTTTTTAATCTTCAATTAATTTGCCTTCATTTGGCTTCCACAGTACAGATTTATCTTTTGACCTCCATGGATATGTGTTCATTACACTTAACAACATTCTGACTGCTGCTAACGGGGCTTATATGAAACAAAAACTGGACTCCAAGGTAAGTTATCTCATAAACCGGATTTATGCTTGATACATCCACTCAAGAGCAGGTGTGTGTACACCAAATGTCCTGTTGTCTTTGGGTGAATCCCATTTCTCTGTCTTACCCCTTCATCTTACCCCTAGCCCTTGTCCCTCGAAACCGAGTGGTAAGCGCTAGGGGTGAATACACCCCGCTATTAAATGAGACACCACTTGGTTACTGTTACGTCATCATACATCGTCGCTAGCTGCTGCTACGTCACCAGAGGAGACAAGTGTTGATCACAGACTCTCCGTCTAAAAGTGTGTGTTTGTCGATTGCGTGGGTTTTAGTGATGTTTTCTCTAGTCAGAGAAACGCGGGACTGTTGTGCAAATCAGCAATGTACCGTTAGCGTGGAAAAATAGCGCTTTTTAAAAAGGTTACAATTAAGTACATGGTTGCAAATATATATGTACAGGACTGTGTAGAGCACAAAACAAGAATGTCGTAATTTTTAAATCAATTATTTAAGCCGAAAATACTTACATTTATGGGACTCTCTGGATGATCTGGATCAGTGTGTTCTGGTACCCCTTGGTTTCAAGTAAGCTCACGAAAATGCTTGGTTTTAAGGAGTATCTACCCCTTACCCCTCGATCAAAACAGCCCTTACTCTCACGTGAACGCGCAAAACTAAGGGGAAAAGGGTAAGACTGAGAACTGGGATTCACCCTTTGTTTCACATGCTCGCTAAATGGGCCAGTTTTATGCAGCACGCACAGTTTTGCACACAAGCCTTCGATCCCAAAAGCTTCATTAGTTGTTCTGCTTAGTAAAAGTGAATGCATGCTGCACGTTGCGGTGAGAATTGTCTGCTCATTGCCTGTGGTTCACAGTCTCACAGTTGTCATGAAGGGCAAGATTAGCTATACAGACCAAAAAAAATTTTTTAACCAGGTTGTAAACAAGTTTTTTCTGCTGTAAAGTTGGGCATTTTAACATGGGGTGTCTATGGGATTGACTCCCTTTTGCGGCCCGCCTCTAGTGGCCAGTCGACGAATTACAGTTTAAGTCACTTCTGTGTTGGTTTCGAGAGAGAGGGGGGGGGGGGGATTTAACCCATATCTAACCCTTATTTAGTTTAACAGATTTTTTTCTTCCTGCATTTCAGGAACTGGGAAAATACGGGCTGCTGTATTACAATGCTTTATTCATGATTATTCCCACTATGATTTTAGCATGCTTTACTGGAGACATTAAAAAAGTAAGAATTTTAATAAAATTGGAAATTAAGAGAAAATGATATCTGACTTCATATAAATGAAAATGTACATTTGATAAAATACTGATCTTGTGAATCTCCAGGCTTTGGAGTATGATGGTTGGGCGGATATTTTCTTCATGATTCAGTTTGTGTTATCATGTGTCATGGGGTGAGCCTGATATTTACAATCTTTTTCTGTCCTTACTTAAAGGTGAAATGTGTTAAATCGTATGATTATAATCTCAGTGGTTATGTTGACAGGTTTATACTCATGTACTCAATTATGTTATGCACCCATTATAACTCTGCTTTGACGACAACCATCGTCGGCTGTATCAAGGTTGGTAATTAACATTAAATCACATTAAATTAAATTAAATCAGTTAAGAATTGACTTTGTTTCCTTTCACCAACCCAACAGAATATCTTAGTGACATACATCGGGATGGTGTTTGGTGGAGATTACATCTTTACGTGGGTGAACTTTATCGGCCTGAACATCAGGTAAACCGGTTCATTTTAAAACGACGTTACCGGGACACTCTTATTGAAATACTGTACAAGATACCCTAAAATGTGATGTCACTTCCACATCATGTCCTGATTATTAAGATGCAGTGACATATTTGGGTTTTCTCAGAAAACAAGAACTTCAGCTGCTCTATAAATATAGCTTTTCTTACTCTCCCCCCCCCCATAGCATTGCTGGCAGTCTTGTGTACTCGCACATCACTTTCACTAAGGAACAAAAAAGTAAGCACAATACACAAATGTGGATTTTATCTTTTAAAGTGCATCTCGAAACCATAATTGCATGCATTAATTTCCTTTTTTTTAATAAGATGAAATGCATTTCAGATGACATGTTGAATATTGTCTTTTAACAGAAACATGTTGATGTTTAAACCAGTTTAAATGGGCATAAGTATTCATTCAATTAAACTAAAAACTAAGTTTTTTAAATAAATAAAGACTTGATAAACATATTTTTATTTCTCTGCACAAATAAAGCATGCAATAGGAATATATGCTAAATGTTATACGTGTGCTTTCATTCGGTTTCCCTTTTTTAACCACGACTAAAGAAAATGGAAAAATAACGGTTGTTATATTTTTTAATACTCTCCTTAAAACCAAATTTGAAATTGCCCGAAAAAGTAAAACATTATTATTATAATTTTTTTGTTTATGCCTTTTTGCACCTTTAGTTAACATTAGAAAAATGCACAAATTAATATAGAAACAATTAGATTTTAACATGTTTCAACGATATCTCTGTGCTAGATCATTGATGGGGAGCAGTGGGCTATTCATAGTAAATATGACCAAAACAGGGTATTATTATTATTTTTATATGAATAATAAAATATCTATATAGGCGCATTTCGCGTGTGGGAGTATAATCACACTTACTGTATGATATGGAGGCGTCCGTGCAATCTCACTTTTTTATTTGTTCCTGCGGAAATAACTTAAAATAGCCTACTCCGTCATCTTTGGATGAAGAAGAAGATCTTCACTTTATCACATTTTAATTCTTGTAATTAAGTATATTTCCCGTTATAATCACTCGTCTTAATTGATACTAGTAATCTATAACATGTCATATTTATAATATTTTATTAAAACCATATTAATAGTAGGCCTATACATTAAAAAGGTAATATAAATGAGTTGTTTATTGTTATATAATATAGATGTATTCTGTATAATATTAAATCACATGTTTAATACTTATACTCATCATCTTAATGTATTATTTATTTAATCTTAATTGAGAATCATAAAAGATAAAGTTAGGACATAGTACCAAATATAATAGGTTTTGCTGTAAAATAACAGGTAAATATCAATAAAACAGTATAGTTTCTGTTATTATCAGTTATTCTTTATTATGTGTAATTGTGATGTTCTATTAAAACATATACAATAATATCTGAAATTATTACAGTGTGCTGTCTAATATTTTAATTGTATATTTGTAACAACAATGTTCATCATGCAGCTCAAAGCATTATGGGTAGAATCTCTCGTCAGTCTGTTCTGAGTCATTAACACAGTTTCACTGATGATCCAATAGGAACCCAAAACCCAGGATAGAGCGTCTGAGTGAATGTGGTCTGGACTGTGTGGATGAGGTTCATTGTGTCAGAGACGCTGTAGAAGGACAGAGTTCCTGCTCCGTGATCCACAAACACTCCTATTCTCCTGATGATGGACTTCACAGAGAGATCAGTCTGTATCTTATTGTGTCTGAATGAGTATCTGGAGGGAGAGCAGAACAAACTCCAGGACTGATCATTACATCCAAACCTACACTCAACACCTCCCTTCCTGCTGATGCTCTTATATGACACTGATATAAACACACCATCTCCACTCCACTCAATCTCCCAGTAACAGCGTCCACACACACTCTCTCTACACAACACCTGCCACCACTGATCAAATCTGTCTGGATGATCCGGATACGACTGGACTGTGCCGGTGTTAGTGATCACTCTGTTGTTCTCAGACAGACGGAGATAATTATTCACTGTGTTCAGATCCAGAGTGAACTGATGGGAATCTGTGGAGATAAAACACATCAGAATCAGGAATTATGAATCTGTTTGATCTTTTCATGTAGCTGAACTCTCTAATTATCTTTCTTTCTTTCTTTTTTATTAGTTATTTTTTTTTATTTTTTTATTTTTCTCTCTTTTCTTATTTTTTATTTATTGTTATTAATTTAATTTTTCTCTCTTTTTTATTTATTATTTATGTATTGTTATGTTTTATATTTTTCTCTCTTTTTATTTTTTATTTTCTTTTTCTCTCTTTTATTATTTTTTATTTTATTTATTTTTATTATTTTTCTCTCTTTACTTATTTTTTATTTATTGTTATTAATTGTATTTTTCTCTCTTTTATATTTTTTTATTTATTGTTATGTTTTATATTTTTCTCTCTTTTTATTTTTTATTTTCTTTTTCTCTATTTTATTATTTTTTATTTTATTTATTTTTATTATTTTTCTCTCTTTACTTATTTTTTATTTATTGTTATTAATTTTATTTTTCTCTCTTTTATATTTTTTATTTATTTATTGTTATTATTTTTCTCTCTTTTATTATTTTGTGTTTATTTTTATTGTTTTCCTTTTTCTCTCTTCGTATTTTTTATTTATTGTTATTATTTTTATTTTTCTCTCTATTTGTATTGTTATTTTCTTTCTTTCATTTTTATTTTTTATTAATTATTTATTGTTGTTGTTTTTTTCCGCTCTTTTCTTGTTATTATCTTTATTTATTGTTATTTTGTTCCTTTCTTTCCTTTCATTGTTGTTGTTATTTTTTATTGTATTTATTGTTATTGTTATTATTTTTCTCTCTTTTCTTATTTTTTTATTTTATTTATTGTTATTGTTTTTATTTTTCTCTCTTTTCTTATTTTTATTTGTTATTATTTGTATCTCTTTTCTTTTTTTTTATTTTATTTATTGTTATTATTTTTCTCTCTTTTCTTATATTATTTATTTATTTATTATTATTTTAATTATTCTTTTTTTTTCTCTTTTTAATTTTTTATTTATTTATTGTTTTTATTTTTCTCTCTTTTATTATTTTTTATTTTATTTATTGTTATTATTTTTCTCTATTTTCTTATTTTTTATTTTATTTATTGTTATTATTTTTCTTTATTTTCTTATTTTTTATTTTATTTATTGTTATTATTTTTCTCTCTTTTCTTATTTTTTTATTGATTTATTTATATTATTTTTTTCTCTCTTTTTTATTTTATTTATTGTTATTATTTTTCTCTCTTTTCTTATTTGTTTTATTTATTTATTATTATTTTAATTTTTCTCTCTTTTTTATTTTTTGTATTTTGTATTTTTTTCATTTTTCTCTCTTTTCTTATTTTTTTATTTATTTATTGTTATTTATATTTTTCTCTTTCTTTTATTTTTATTTTTATTTATTGTTATTATTCTTCTCTCTTTTCTTAATTTTTATTTTATTTATTGTTATTTTTTTTTCTTTTTCTCTCTTTTCTTAATTTTTATTTTATTTATTGTTATTGTTTTTCTCTCTTTTTTATTTTTTATTTTATTTATTGTTATTATTCTTCTCTCTTTTCTTATTTTTTATTTATTGTTATTGTTTTTCTTTTTCTCTCTTTTCTTGCTTTTTATTTTATTTATTGTTATAATTTTTCTCTCTTTTCTTATTTTTTATTTTATTTATTGTTATTATTTTTCTCTCTTTTCTTATTTAATTTTTTATTTATTGTTATTATTTATATTTTTCTCTCTTTTCTTATTTTTTTATTTATTTATTGTTATTTATATTTTTCTCTTTCTTTTCTTATTTTTTTTTTATTTATTGTTATTATTCTTCTCTCTTTTCTTATTTTGTATTTATTGTTATTGTTTTTCTTTTTCTCTCTTTTCTTAATTTTTATTTTATTTATTGTTATTGTTTTTCTCTCTTTTTTATTTTTTATTTTATTTATTATTATTATTCTTCTCTATTTTCTTATTTTGTATTTATTGTTATTGTTTTTCTTTTTCTCTCTTTTCTTGTTTTTTATTTTATTTATTGTTATAATTTTTATTTTTCTCTCTTTTCTTATTAATTATTTATAGTTGTTGTTTTTTTTCACTCTTTTCTTGTTATTATCTTTATTTCTTGTTATTTTGTTACTTTCTTTCCTTTCATTGTTGTTGTTATTTATTTTTTGTAAAGTATTAATTATGAAAAAAGGTTTGAATAAAACAAAAGATTAATAGCATAATTTACTGTTATTTTTTATTGATAGTTTAACTAAAGTATTCATCAACTAATGAGAAAACAATAAATTGATTAATTGTAAAATTATGTTGAATGAGCACTGTGCTACGTCCGAACTGACTGCATTATTTTATGTATAATCCTTTTCTATTTAACTGTTTTAAATTTTCATTTTAAATCAATTTCTATATCATTTTAAATTTCCTTCTTTTATTATTTTTAACTCCTTGTTTTTATTGCTGTGAATGATTATTTCACTTTCTTTTATGTAAAGCACTTTGAATTACCACTGTGTATGAAATGTGCTATACAAATAAACTTGCCTTGCCTTGCCTAAAATAACTTATAGATTAGACTAATCGAAAAAATAATATATATATTATTTGACAATACAAATAATCGTTAGCTGCAGCTCTAGACAGGTCATTAACAGCTGGTCTGTGTGGTAATTACAGCACATCAGTCAGGACTAGGTGTGTGCGTTATATAAATCGTCTGTGATAATATCCTAATTGTTGTTTTAACGATGTGTGATTTGACATTATTGAGTATATTGTGTGAAGTGTGTTCTTTCACTGCATGATTCATTATTAAAAACATTAAGAATTATCACAAAATTCAAGATATGGGGGAAGAAATGTATATATTATATCATTTCATATAGTTAATATCTCACAAAAGTGTCGTTTTTGTTCTCTAAAAATTAGCATGATTACAAAAGCGATATAGATTTCTTACAACAGTTCAATAAACAAGAAGTTAATATTAAAAGACTTATGTTTTAGACACCATATCACTAATTTCACCAACAAACATAATTCTAAACACAGTCACAGCACTGTTTTGTGTCTCTGAGCAACATGACGGTGATTCGTTCCTGAATCAATCAATCTTTAAATGATTCGGTTCAATCGCAACGACTCACTTATTAACACTGACCTGCTGCCACCTGCTGCCGGTTTAATTTCACATTTAAATTATCTTTTCATTTTTTTATTTATAATTTTAAATATCAATATTCAACGTTTTATGTTTAATATATCAAAACAAAAAAAATGCCCATAAAAGGTAAAAATTAGGGCTGGTAAGCGATTTAAATTTTTTATCTCATTAATTACATGTGGTGATTAATTAATCTTTGACTGAGAAATTACTCCCAAAATATAATTTAAAGTCATTGCTGTGTAAAGTATCAAACAGACATTACAAAAAGTATCTTCAGCAATAAATATTTAGTTTGATCAAATTTATCACATTTACTCTTTTGGACCATGAGGGTGAATAAATGATGACACAATGTTCATTTTCGGGTGGGTGATCTATACCTTTAATCATTTATTTTATTATTATTACTATGGAAAATGAAATTATTTCTTTAATGAAATGATACTCTAAATAATAAAATAAAACTGCCAGTAGGTGGTGGTAAATGTCTTAATGATTAAGTCATTTATTAATTGATTTGATTCATTCAGGAGTGAAGTAAATGGTTCTCTATATGAATGGTTCATTGAATCATTAGGCTTGTTGGATTTGAAGTGGATCATCATCATCAGAAAGACTGGTGTGACATCAAAGTATCGCGACATATCAAATATGTCTTATTATCTGAAACATGTAAGTAGTAGCATCATTACATGGCCACTCAATCTAATGTTAACCTATAAACGTGCGCTATTCCAGTGTTTGTGTGGAGAGTGGAAGCTGGACAGTAGCTCTCTGTGCTCATCATGGGACAAAGCCTCATTAAATAATTGCAACGCACTCTATGTTTTGAGAAAACTCGGATTGACGATTGTTTATGCTACTCTTACTATTGGATTTTTTCACCTTCTATCATCATCAGAGGATTTCAGTATTCAGATTTAGTGCATGCTTAGGTGAAGAGACGAGTATTCATTCAACCAGATAAGTTGTGTTCTTTATTTTGATAAACGACAAACACTACGGGTAATTTTTGTAGTCGAAAAAACTTTGACTCTTTTTCCTGCACATGTTGTAGTGATCTGGGGATTGCTTTTATTTTATATAAATACTTTGCAATGACCTACTGTGTTTTGGTGTCGTTTTCAGTTGAGGGACCCTCCCCTAAATTATTTTGTGATTTTGCCCTTTTGAGAAATTCCACTGGGACGGTTACACAGTATTCTGACTGATAAGTAAAGCTTTGCTGATCTTCTTGTAGCCTTCACCTTTCTTGTGTAAAGAAATTATTTTCTTTCTCAGGTCTTGTGACATTTCTCTTCCATGTGGTGCCATAGCTGACAGCATGAAATGGGAAGGGGTTTTCTTTAAGTAACACACTTTTATAGTCAACTGTCACCTGTGCAATGAATAATTAGACTCACCTGTGGTTGAATTCTTGTTAAATTAGACATTTGTAGTCTAAAATGTAGCTTTGCTCCAGAGACTTTCAGTGGGGTGTACTCATTTTTGCATCACCCTAATTTGAGTAAAACTGAAAATGTTGTTCTCTAAGTTATATTATTAACCTTACTTTCATGTTATAAGTTAAACAGATGTTATATAAAACGTAGTCTTGTCAACATTTTTGGGAAATGTTTTTGTGTTCATTGAGATATTGTTTAAAATGTTACTTTTCAAAGGGGGTGTCCTCATTTACGCTGAGCACTGTATATGCGCTTGAGCGCTGATAGGTTATAGGCAATTAAAGGCTCATTATTATTAATTATATGGTTCATTAATATAATTAATGACTATTAGTTGATCAGAAAAATATTTAGTCGAGGGCAGTCCAATCATTTACATCAGTTATAAAACTCTTCTTTCTCCTTCTACAGAAGAACATGAACACACTCAGTGAGTTTTCTGCTTTGACTTACATCGTAGGAAGTCGTTCCTGGTCCTGGGAACAATGTTGGTGGATGTGACTGTGGAAATCAACAGACATGAACAGTGTGATTCTCATGATCCTGCATCCATTACTAACACATGTATAATATGATGTTCTCCATGATATGAGATGATGATGGAGAGCAGATGAATCTCCAGGACTTTACCTCTGTCTGAGATCTTCTTGAGCTCCTCTTTGCAGAAATCCTCCAGTTTGTCTTTCAGCTGACAGACAGATTCTCTCAGACCATCAAAAGAGACGAGAGAACTGAAGAGATCATCATTTACGTCTGTAGATTCAGGAGGTGCTGAGAGAGACTGGAAACTCTACAGAAAACAGAAATCAAAACTCATCAGCTCCACACTTCACCCAATAACCTGCACCAACATCAGATTTGTGCGGCTCTTGAACTGTTCGATTAAATGTTTCTCTGTGACTCTCGTGTCACAACAGGATCTGCTCAAGTCCACTATGACCCTGTTCTTCTAGATCTGTGTTACCTGAAGGAACTGGATGTGATCCTGTGTGTGTGAAAGCTGCTCCAGCTCAGCGTCTCTCCTCCTCAGATCATTGATCTCCTGCTCCAGTTGCTCCAGTCGTCCTTCAGCTCGACTCACTGCTTGCTTTTCCTGATCTCTGATCAGCCGTATCAGCTCAGAGCGGCTTCTCTCAATGGAGCGGATGAGCTCAGTAAAGATCCTCTCACTGTCCTCCACTGCTGTCTGTGCAGAGCGCTGTTAGGACACACAGTGATTCAGGCTTCAGTGAGTCTGAACTGAGACTGAGACAAACTTCTCTTCTTCTCCAGACTCACCTTATGAGACACCACAGCCTCTCTCAGCTGCTGAAGATCTTTCTCTCTCTGCTGGATTCTCTGCCGGAACGTCTTCTGCGTCTCCTTCAGCTGCTTCTGCAGGACAAACAGATGATAGTGAATCTCACAGAAAACTACTGGCACTAAATCATCATGTGAACAGATGAATCCAATAGAAGTGGAGCTGATAACTAATGACTGTAGGTTAAAACTCCAGAAGTGATGATCGATCATATATCCACCATCATACATGCATTTACATGAAGATTAAGGCTTGTTTCACACTACGAGTGTACACATATGGAAAGTTAAACTGACACAGATGTAGAGCTTTACTCTGACAGTGTTTCTGTGTAATTAAGCTGTGGCTCTACATAGAAAATAAACGTACTATTGGATCACTACACTAAGTATTAACTTAATTGCTAGTTTAAAATACCTGTTTCTCTGTCCTCTGTGCTGCAGCTGATAAAGTGTCGTGATTTTTATGTTCATCCATCGTACACAGCAAACATATACATTTCTGGTCAGTGCGACAGAAAACCTCGAGGAGCTTCTCATGTTTCTGGCAGATCATCTCCTGCAGTCGTCCTGTGGCTTCAGTCAAATTGTGTCTCTTTCCTTTAAACCAACTCTCATGTTGTTCGAGGTGATTCTGACAGTAAGAGTTCAGACACACCAGACAGGACTTGACAGCTTTGTATTTTCTTCCAATACAGACGTCACACTGTACATCTCCAGCTTCAGCGTCACAGTCAGCAGAAAGTTTGGTCTTCTTCAGTTTCTCCACCACTTCAGCTAAGATGGTGTTTCTAGCTAAAGCAGGTCTTGGACTGAAGGTCTGTCTGCACTGAGGGCAGCTGTAGACTCTCATCTGATCCTCCTGATCCCAGCAGTCTGTAATACAGCTCTTACAGTAACTGTGTCCACAGGGAATGGCCACTGGATCCTTCAGGAGATCCAGACACACCGGACACATGAACTCATCCTGAGAAACTCTGGCTTCTGCCATTTTACTGCACGAATACAGAGACACAAACACACAACAGCTCAACTACACTTCAGTTTCTCTTTCCCTGTAAGTCACGTGATTCCTGTTTCCTGGTTCTGTGTTTGAGTCACGTGTGTAAAAAAACTGCTTCCTCATTCCTGCCCCTTTAGAGTCTCTCTCTCCCTCTCTCTCTCACACACACATATTTTAACAATTTATTTAAGTTCACTTAAAATAAATACTCTATAGGGACATAAATATTACAGATGCAATTAAATACATGTACAAAAATCATGGGCCATCATGGTGCATGCTATCTCCAGAACAAACACCTCTCTACAATCCTCATTAATCACAACAACATCAGGTGTAATAGCAGACAGATCAGAAATAATTTCAGAATTATCACTGAGATACTGAAACATAGAGGGTTTTACACAGGAATGTTTGTATACTCTTACTAAAGGTGAACAATTATTTGATATGTCCTTCACTATCAGGTCCACTTTTCTGTCGTGGCGGCTAATGTACATTCCCTTGTAAGCATGGCAGCCATTCAAGATATGTGGCAGTGTTTCGGTGATCTGTTCTGTAGTGTGATGCAAACACTGAGGGACCTGAGTTGTAGGAAACCAGATAGAAAGAATAAACCAGAATAAACTTGTAATCTGGCTTGTCCTCACTGAGTGCAGTATTCTTCAGAAATTAATGTGAAACAGAATGATCAGCAGAGGAAAGACATGCACGTTTTCCCTGAAGTTTCAGTCCAGTCCAGTGTTGTTTTTGTTGGTATCGAAGAGAGTTCGCCGGGCTCCTGCAGATGTTAGCGGGTGGCTATCACCACCGTATGTGGCTGTTGCTCTGACATAGGTCAGGGGGTCAGTGATGATATCCTCCGAGACTCTCACGCTCTCAGAGTCAGACCTCACCCACTCCAGTGATACTCCAGTTCGAACGCAGAGGTCATTCAGATCCGGCCAATCTGACCAGACACCAAAGCCATCAGAATGAGTGTCCAGTTTCCCGCTGGGTTTCCTTTTGAAGCCAAGGAACTGGGGCTCTGACTCCCTGGCCAGCGGCACCTTGCGTCTTCTTAGATCCAAGAACAGGGAGGATCGAGCCAACTCCCTAACCTCTTTATCATCATTATTCAGCATGTTCAGAAGATGGGAAATCCGCACGCTGGTATAAATCCATGTCACGTTTGGTACCCCCAACCCTCCTTCCCACTGGGGATGAAAAATAACATCACGAGTGCTGTGTGTATTCAGTCCAATCCACTTTCGCACTAAGCTCACTGTTTTGTTATCTATTTCGCTCAGCACTTTCTGTTGGATGTGAACGTTGGAGAACAGATGTTGTACTTTAGACAGTGTCACCTGTCTAATAGCCTCCAGCTTCATTGTCAGTGGCAGTGGACATTTATCAATCAAGTCCAGCATAGATGTAAACTCTGACAAGATGATGTTTACTTGCTCTTTCCATTCTCCTGCAATATTAATTTTATGTCCAAGATAAGCATATGTCTCATGAAGAGAATATACCCGTATGGGTTTTGTTGCTACTGTAAACACTGGACATTTATCAGATTTTGAACGGGACCACCTGTTCCCTCCACTCCTCCTCTCATACAGAACAGCACATTTTGTGTCCTTAATCTCCAGACCTGACCATTCCATCCTGACCATTCTGGCCAGCATGTTTTTAATTACGCACTCTTCTCTGGAGGCCATCAGGACCTCTGCATTCCCAGCATAGCCTGTACTGGGATAGGAGATATCATGCGGGGGGGGGGGGGGCACATTGACACATCCACTTTAACCATTGGTTAATGCCAATTATAAAATAAATTGCATGGGCAGCCAGTTTTAATCTGAAGTGATGTTGGGTGAGTGAGCTGTTCTCCACAGATCACTTCAATAAAGGAGCCTCTATATACATCTTTCACTATATGTCTATGAACAGCTGAGGTAGCTGTATTTCCTCTAATGATCTGATCATGACATCGTGAGATGAAGTTCCAAATGCATCTCTAAAGTCCAGGAAGACTGAATAAAGTCTACATGACTCATGCTTAAAGTCATCTATCCCTGTTTTAAGGCAGAATACATGTTCATTCATACCTTGCCTATTGATGTAAGCCTTCTGTTTGGTGAATAAGATGTCAGCCTCCACCAACCACGGAAGAACTCTGGCCAGTATGCATTACTGTAGGAAGGAGGGATATATTCCTCCATGTCGATGGATCATCAGGAATGTTGTCTTATTTTGTAATACGGTTCCTCAATACACATGAGGAAACACACACACACACACACAGTGTAATACAGTGCATGGTGAGTCTTTACAATTTCTGTTCTGTTCATGTCAGTGTTGTGCATCATTCAGATGAACTGAGAACACCTTTAAATTACAAACCAATCAATGATTTTGAATTGAGGGAGTAAAAGGGAGGGTCGTGGTGTTGAAGGTGGAAGAGAGCGCTGGTCATTCCCTCCAACCTACAATCCCTGCTGACACCGAGACTCGAACCCAGTGGTGTAGCAAACCAGCTCCGGACCCATATAAAAAAACATTCGTGCCTTTAGAGAGAAATCTTTCACGGATTACATAATGAAAGAGTTTTTGTTTTAGATAATAATTATGTTGTTATAAAATATTTTAAAGCATTCTATAGATATATTTATCATGTCTGTGAGGCAAGTATTCGCTGAGTTTCAGTTCATCATTGTGAAGCACTCCTGCTCAAGACCCAGACTACAGAAAATGCATCATGTTTGTTTTCCTTATTTTTAAAAATCACAATGTTTTGTTGATATTGTGAGTGCACGCAAATAAAAGTAGACCCTTTGCAGTTCAAAATGATGTTACTCTTACCTTTAGAGACTTAATTTCTAGCGATTATCATCAATTTGATTTCACAGATACTATTTAAACTTTACTGTTCAATAGTATTTTAGTGACATTTCTTTACTAATTTGTTTAAGTTTTATAACACAAGTAAATAACTGATGTTTGTGTGTGTTGTCAGGTCACGCGTCTCTGAGCTCGTGTCCGTGGGTTCTGCTGGAGGATCTGTCCAGTATTTACACTGATGTAGAAGTGGAGCGCAAACACACACACAAGAAACGCAAGCTGGCCGACGGACGGGAGAAAACCATGGTCAGGCTTATGTGCTATTATTATTACTACATCAGCATATGCAAATACACGTGGTGAACATGACTTCTGTTTGTGTGTGTGTGTGTAGAGCTCTGATGATGAGGACGTGTTGGCCAAAGGCAGAGGGCGACACATTGTGGTGAATAAAGCAGAGATGCTGGGTTGGGCCGAGACTTTAGAGCACTTCCGTATGGCCAGAGAGAGCTGGGACCTGCTGCACTCACACTAAAATAAGATATACTATGACATCTCTGAATTCAATAATGAAATGCCTTTAACTGAAAATTGAGTGTTTAATCTTATTATAATACTCTATCCTCCAATTTGATACTGTTAAGTGCTTTGACACAATCTGTATTGTTAAAAGCGCTATATAAATAAAGGTGACTTGACGAGCAAAAATGATGGGGTATTTTAAGTTTCCAATCTTATTAAGAAAAACAAAGGTTATCGTGACAAGGTTCAAGGTTCAAGGTTCAAGGGTTCAAGGTTTCTTTATTTGTCACATAATAGTTATACAGGGTATAATTAGAAGTGAAATGTAATCGAACCAGGTCCGCTCAGTGGACAGTGCAAAATAATAAGAATACAAATTATATAAAGTAACATAACACAAGGGCATACATGTGGTAAGAAAAGGAGAAATAAGAGTAAAATGTGCAATGAAATAAAAAAAGTGCAAAACAATAAGATGTGCAAAAAAACAATACGATGTGCAAAAGACAATAGGATGTGCAAAAAGGATGTGCAAAAAAAAAAAAAAAAAAAAAAAAAAAAAAAAAAAAACAATAATAATAAGATGTGCAAAAAAAAAAAAGATGTAAAAAAAAATAAAAAAAGTGTAATGGGACTTAATAAATAGTAATGTGAATAAGAGGGATGTGTGCAGACGGTTGTTCAGGGTATTGTACATAGCAGCAATGATGAGAATGTGATAATATTTACAGTTAATTAAGTTACAATGGGTCATGTGAGTGTTTATGAAACAGAGTTTGTGTTTAGGAGCCTGATGGCCTGAGGGAAGAAGCTCTTCCTCAGTCTTTCAGTCTTTGCCATCATACTCCTGAAGCGCCTGCCAGATGGCAGTAAACAGAAAAGATGGTTACCGGGGTGGTTTGAGTCTTTGATGATTTTAGCAGCTCTGCTTTTACAGCGTTTGATGTAGATGCCCTGCAGAGAGGGGAGTGTAGATCCTGAGATGCGCTCAGCTAAGCGCACGACTCTCTGCAGAGCTTTGCAGTCCTGGTTTGTGGCATTATTATACCACACTGAGATGCACTGAGTCAGTACGCTTTCTATGGCCCCTGAATAGAAAGTTTTCAGGATAGCTGGTGAGACCCTGAATTTCCTCAGCTGTCGCAGATGGTACAGTCTTTGCCTGGCTTTCTTAACCTGTGTTTGAATGTGTGTAGTCCAAGTCAGGTCCTCGGAGATGTTTACACCGAGGTACTTGAAGCTACTCACCCTCTCCACAGGGGTCCCATTGATCATAAGAGGAGTGACAGCGCACATTTATCTAGGTTACATTTTTTAATTAATATTGTGAAATACATGAAGTGTTTTGTAACTATAAATTAAATTTTAGGCAAGTTGTAAAGATTTGTGAAGGCTAAATTGATCAAACATTTGCTCAACTCACTGTCTGCCGCTGACCACTTGGTCGTTACTTTAAAAAACAATCAATTCTGATCGTACACACACTCTAAGATCAAATCTGAGCGTACGCACACTTTACGATCAAATCTGAGCGTACGCACACTCTACAATCAAATCTGAGCATACACACACTCTAAGATCAAATCTGAGCATACACACACTCTAAGATCAAATCTGAGCGTACACACACTCTAAGATCAAATCTGAGCGTACGCACACTCTACAATCAAATCTGAGCATACACACACTCTAAGATCAAATCTGAGCGTACACACACTCTAAGATCAAATCTGAGCATACACACACTCTAAGATCAAATCTGAGCATACACACACTCGAAGATCAAATCTGAGTGTAGCGGCAAAACTACCTTTAATTTACCACCTGGGAAACGCCATTGAACAGTGTTTGACGCGTGCTTCCTCTTTTCCAAAGAATCCACAAAGTTGCCGAAAGTGCATCTTTTCTTTATTTTGCTTTCGAAACTTAACAAATGCAAATCAATGCAGTCCATAAATAACATAAACCTATTGGTTGGGCTTGGCTTTACTATTTCGTGTGTGCACAGGTGCACAGCCCCTCCTGTGAGCACGGTCAAAGACATTATCCGCTCACGACGCTTCCACCTTGCTCTCCGACATAACGCCAATATATGCCGATAGCGCCATCTAGTCCCCACCTCCTATAGAGGACTCGTACACACAAGACACAATACAGCCATACAAAGCAATACTTAATTCAACAATAATAAATAAAATAATACTTCAAATAAATTCAATATAAACAATAATATGGCTCCTACACACCGGCCCCTAATTGTTTTACATAACTTAGAAAACCATTAATTTATAAAACAAAAGGAGCCAACAAACAACAAAATACGAAAAATTGAATTACCTTAATTTAGAGCTTTATTTCTTCTAAGATTAAGCATAGTTAGTAACCGGTCTTTTAATGGTAGAAGTTTTAGTCTTGAGGGTTACAGAACGTACTAGTCCTTTCTTATCTGGTTCAGTTGTAAGTACTTTTCCCAGAATCCATGAACCTCGAGGAGCGTTGGGGTCGACCACCATAACAACGTCTCCAGTGTTAATGTTTCTACTTACTTTTACCCATTTTTGGCATTCTTGTAATACCATAAGGTATTCCTTTGTCCATCTATGCCAGAATAAGTCAGCCAAATACTGAATTTGTTTCCAACGTCGTCTTGCATAGGAGTCCGACTGTGAGAATACCCCTGGGGGTAAAATAGGTTGCGATTTCAAGAGAAGGATATGATTTGGAGTCAGCGGTTCTTTGTCATGAGGATCAGAGGACACTGTACAGAGTGGTCTGTTGTTCAAAATTGCCTCCACTTCACAAAAAATAGTTTGAAGACCTTCTTCATCAACACTCTGCTGATAGAGGATAGAGTTAAGTACTTGCCGTGCAGATCTGATTAGTCGCTCCCAGACACCGCCGTGGTGCGATGCAGCAGGAGGGTTAAAACTCCACTGAATTCACGCTTTGAGCAGACTATCCTGAATCCGATCCTTATCTAAATCATTAAGAGCCTTTTTAAGTTCCTTTTGAGAGCCCACTAGATTTGTTCCATTGTCAGATCTGATCCTTTTAACTTGTCCTCTTCTGCAAACAAATCTTCTTATGGCATGTATGCAAGAGTCGGTTTCTAATGAGTTTGCTACTTCTAAATGAACGGCTCTGCTAGACATGCAAGTAAATTTTACTCCATACCTTTTTACATAGCCTCTTCCTCTTTTCACTTCAATTGGGCCGAAGTAATCCAATCCAACATTAGTGAAAGGTGGAAGGTCTGGTAGGATTCTCTCCAATGGCAAGTCTGCCATTTTTTGCTCAACGGTTCTGCCTTTTATACGCCGACAGATCACACACTTGGAAATTATCCTTCATGCTGCTGAATTACCCTTTACAATCCAATACTTTTTACGAAGGTGTGACAAGATGTAATTTCTACCGCTGTGACCAGACTGCTCATGTGCATGCCGTAGTAAAAGTGTTGAAATGTGAGCATCTTTAGGCAGGATGACTTGATGTTTTGTTTCCTCTGGCATAGCCAATTTGTGTAGCCGCCCACCTACTCTCAGGATACCATCATTAAGCATGGGATCCAGCCGATAAATTGAACATTTCTTTAGAACACTAGAAGACTTTGTTTTCAATGTTGTCATTTCAGCTGGAAATGACGTTATTTGAGTGTATATAATAACAGCCTTTTCTGCAAGGGCCAATTCTTCCACAGTTAGGCGCTGTGTTTTGAAAAGTTTCATCTGACTGTCAATGTTTGATGCAGGCTCTTTTCTTTTCTTAACCTTCAGTGACAATATGCTTCTCAATCTGAGATACCAAGCTACAGCTTTCAACAGCCTCGTCCAATTTGAAAAATAAGAGATCAGGTGACTTGTTGGCGTTTCTGTCTCTTTTAGAACAGTAACATAGGTCACAATCTCCCCTTTAACTTCTGGATCATCTTTTGACAAAAGATAGGAATCCACTGACTTTTGTTTAAGCCAACTGTCTTCAGTAAACCACAGAAATTCTGGACCATGAATCCATTGACTACATTCCAGAAATTTCTCAGCATTCATTCCTCTTGATGCTTCATCCGCGGGGTTATATTTGGTACTCACATATCTCCATTGAGAACGATTGCTGTTTTCTCTTATAAAATAAGAGAAACATGGCAACATAGGTTTTGAACCTCGTGTGGTCGTTTCCAATGTACTGATTGGCTATCAGTCCAGAACATGGATGGTTTTAGGGAAAGATGCAGTTATTTTCGGAGCAATTTATCAATTTTTACCACAAGTACTGCTGCTGCCAGTTCTAGTCTAGGCACAGTCATCTGTTTTAGAGGAAGGACTCTAGATTTTCCAATCAGAAAAGCAACATGTACCATATCCTTCTCATTTGTCAGTTTAAGATAACTGACTGAGCCATAGCCACTCTCACTGGCATCAGCAAAGTGGTGCAATTGTGCCTTTACAATTATTCCAAAATCCTTTGGTTTGATACAACGTGCAACACTGAAATGATTGATCTTTTCCAAACCACTAATCCATTCAGTCCATTGCTGGGTTACAGCATGTGGCAATGGTTCGTCCCATCCATAGCCCGTCTTGCATAGCTCTTGAAGAATTTGTTTTGCTGAAAGGATAAAAGGCGCAAGAAATCCAAAGGGATCAAAGATAGAACTTGACACAGATAGAATGCCTCTTCGAGTTTGTGGCTTTTGTTTGATTGTGATATTGAACTGAAATTGGTCAGAATTTACACACCATTCCAGACCAAGAGCTCTTTCTGTAGGGAGATGATCTTTGTCCAAATCCAATGTTCGGATTTCTTTTGCTCTTTGTTCATCAGGTATGGAAGCAATGACAGCGCGACTGTTGCTGACCCATTTAGTAAGCTCGAATCCTCCCATATGGCACAGGGCTGTGAGATCTTTTACTAGCTGCACTGCTTCAGGTTCTGTAGCCACGGATTTAACGCAATCATCTACATAAAAATTATCTCTGATGGTATTGGTCACTTGAGGATGATAAAGCAGTTCATTGTCATCTGCTGTCCTTTGCAGTTTGCGCAACTCGGTGAGGATACTGCTCCAAAGATGTGCACTAACATCCGGTATTCTTTTGGGTTCTGTGTGAAGTCACCTTGAGGCCACCATAAAAACAAATAGTTTACATCAGAATTTGCTACTCTGACCTGATGAAACATGGACTTTATATCGGCCCTAATTCCAATGTGCTCTTGACGAAACCTTAACAAAACTCCTATAAGTGGACTGGTTAAGTTTGGACCTTGCAGAAGTTCTGAATTCAGAGAGGTACCCTTATATATACACTTCGTCGGCAGCCATATCACCCTGCAGCCCAAGACCGGTTGCCCACTGAAGCTAAGCAGGGTTGAGCCTGGTCAGTACCTGGATGGGAGACCTCCTGGGAAAAACTAGGTTGCTGCTGGAAGAGGTGTTAGTGAGACCAGCAGGGGGTGCTCACCCTGTGGTCTGTGTGGGTCCTAATGCCCCAGTATAGTGAAGGGGACACTATACTGGAAAAAGCACCGTCCTTCGGATGAGACGTTAAACCGAGGTCCTGACTCTCTGTGGTCATTAAAAATCCCAGAATGTCCTTCGATAAAGAATAGGGGTGTTACCCCGGCATCCTGGCCAAACTAGCCCACTGGCCTCTGACCATCATGGCCTCCTAATCATCCCCATACACTGATTGGCTTCATCACTCTGTCTCCTCTCCACCAATAAGCCGGTGTGTGGTGGGTGTTCTGGCGCACTATGGCTATGGCTGCCGTCGCATCATCCAGGTGGATGATGCACATTGGTGGTGGATGAGGAGATAGCCCCCTTACTATGTAAAGCGCTTTGAGTGTCTAGAAAAAAAAGCGCTATATAAATGTAACAAATTATTATTATTATTATATGCTGCTCCACAATCAAATACCACCCTTAGGGTTTTCTTTTTAGGGTGGTACACGCCATGGCGAGGAATGTACCAAGTGGACCCCTCTGATGGCTTTACTTATTTTGGTGGGACTTCCTCAGCATAGTTTCTCTCTAAAATTGCATTCATGAATTTTGTATATTCCTGCTGGTACTGTTCACTATTTTTAAATTTCCTTTTGAGACTGAGGAGACGCTGCTCTGCAATGTGGCGATTGTTAGGCATCATAGAATGTTCTTCTTTAAATGGCAACTTTAGACTGTAATGATTGTCCTGTAGAACTACAGATTCATTTACTATCTTCAGGAATTTTTTGTCCTCCTTTGAGAGTTCCTTCTTCTCTTCTGAAGTTACTTCACTGAACTCTTGGTTGTATTGTGAAATTAGTAGCCTTTCTAAGTTTGCCACTGAAATTCTGTTCACATAGACAGATGTTTCAGCATTCCCTGTCGTTTGCCCACCTCTCAAGGGTCCATTTACTACCCATCCTAGTAGGGTTTTTACTGCATATGGACCATCATCATGAGAGTTAACAATCTCCCACGGTTCCATTACCTTTGGGGCATTTGTGCCAATCAGCAACTCCACCTCTGCACGTATATAAGGAAGTTGAACGTTCTTTAGATATGGCCACTGAGATAATTCTTCAGGTCTGGGAATGTTGTCTGTCGTGACCGGCATTTCCTTCTGTGTGAAAACATCAGGTAAAGGCAAGAATTTGTTGTCATTCAATGCAGAAACTTCCAAACCGGAAATAATACTGGTGGGAACAGATCTTTCCTGTGCCATGGTGCACAATAAGATATTAGTTTTGCGTCCTTTGATGTTGAGCTGAGACATAAGTCTTTGGGTACAGAAGGTAGCAGAGGACCCTGGATCCAAAAGAGCATATACCTCAAGCACTTTACTGCCCTTTGCAGCCTTAACTTTAACAGGAACAATGGAAAGAATGCATTTTTGATCACCGGCCCCAATATGCCCACAAGCTTTTGGGGAAACTAATGCATTACCTATTGCATCATTTTGTTTTTCTACTTGCTTTTCCCTTTTTACTTGCTGCTCAATGTGCAAAACATTAGGGTGTGATTGATTGCACCTCCGGCAAATGAGACGATTCTTGCATTCTTTACTCACATGACCGCGTGCTTGTTTTTCAATAAATATAATTAAATCCAAAAATTTTACTCTGCATCCAAGTTGCTCTTGTAACTCATATGCAACCGTGCGCCATTTCTCCCTGAGCTTGTATGGAAGTTTAAGTATGATGTTTCTCATGTTATAAATCGCATTGAATTCCTCCATATAATCCATATCTGACATAGACGTGCCACAAGCTCTAAGGAACATTGCAAAATCCTGTAGTGCCTTTGAATCTTCAGGCTTTATTACAGTCCAGGAATTTGCCCTTTCCATATAAGCACATGATATCTTGTACTCATTTCCAAAATTTTCTTTAAGCAGCCCTTTAGCAGTTTTATAGCCTTTAGATGGAGACATATATTCACAGCTTTTGACAAGTCTTTGAGCTTGGCCTCTGGTGAACTGAATAAGAAGCTGCAAGCGCTCTTGATTATTCTCAGTCTTTCTCTCTACCATGTTTTCAAAAGAGTGAATAAATGATGCGTAATGCAGGATTTCTCCATTAAAAATAGGAATATCAACCTTAGGCAAAGTTGACAGAATGTGCTGCTTTACCAGGATTTTAGTTAACTCATTTTGATTTTCGATAACTTTAGCAATATTGTGGTCTTGGTCTGCATATGACTGCTGACTTGTAGACAAGACTGTGGACTTCTCACTTTTTACTTGAATGCGTGGTTTTGTCAGGTCTTTAAAAGGAGGGGCATAACTTGGAATGGTACTTTGAATACCAACACCTTCTTTTAGTTTAACATCTTCTGCACCTTTAACCACTGAGTGCGAGGCATAACCCAAATCATCCAATTGTACACTCTCATCTTCCCTTGTGTCTGCTTGAGGATTAATCATTGTAGTTTCA
The DNA here is from genome assembly GCA_027474115.1 of Schizopygopsis malacanthus. NCBI lineage: Eukaryota > Metazoa > Chordata > Actinopteri > Cypriniformes > Cyprinidae > Schizopygopsis > Schizopygopsis malacanthus. The sequence goes on from CM049878.1 coordinate 30,000,025, forward strand.
GCCTTTTTTAGATAAGAGATCTTTGCTGTAGCAGCTTCTAGTTCACCTTGAACTTCCAAAGCTTCCACTCTTTTTCTTAACAACTCTTGATGTTCCTCCAACTCATGCCTTTTTTGAAGCGTAGCAGCCTTAACTAATAATGCTGCCCTTTTTGCTTCTTCTTGTATACGGATAGAGCTGGTTGATTTGCTACTTAATCTACTTGAACTTTTCGACCTGCTGCTGCATACAGACCTACAATCACCATCTCCATTGTTTGACTGCATACAGGAATTTACATCGGAGGTGGCACCAGGCAGGTTCACAGTCTCTTAAGTTTCTACAGTGGTGGTCCATTTTGACACATCTGCTAGAAAATTGTTTATTTGTATCATTCTGGGCTCATACCATGTTCTGATATCCTCATTTTTATCTTCCTCTTCCAACATTTCAACATAAGTTTCATGCAGGGCCTTGAAGTCTTTCAATTGTTCATTAAACTTAATCATATTGTCTTTAACTTCATCCAGATATTCTTTGTCAACCATTAAAGAATTCACACTTCTCAAACGTCTGGTAACATGTGACATTTTTGCTGATCTGGATAAACGAAGCCTGGACACCTCTTCATTTAGGCTTTCCATCTCCACAACTTCAGTTGTATCTGGATCTATCGCATCCATTTTTTTTTGTTATAGTTATTATTTACACTTTACACTTTAGGCGTGGAATAATTAACCCTTATGTGCTGTTGGGGACGTTTTCGTCCACTAAGGGGTGCTGTTGAGTGTTAATTTGGCCACAACTTTTTTTGTGTTTCAGCAAATGGAATGATTTTTGGTGACAAATCTTATTTTAACACATATTTTAGGAAAATGCTTTGAAATTTTTTCAAAACTCAACGATGCACCGTGGACAAATTCACTACCCTTTCGTTATGTTCGGGATGAAAACAGCCACTAAATTAGACTGCTATAAAAATGTATCGGATAAATATTTTTTTTGCATTTTTTTTGCATAAATCTATTAATCAACCTCAGTACTGTTCAAAACTACTAAAATTTAAAAAAAAATCCAGGATTTTTACTCTTTAATTGCCAAGTTCATAAGTGATGTCACTGATTTTGAGAAAAAAACACACAAAATTACTTATTTTCAATATAAAAAGTGATTGTGGACTGGATTTTTTTTTTTACTTTTATCACAGTCTTGGGCATGTCCAAGATTAGGAAAAACATTGGCTTTGATGCATTTTTAGTTTTTGAGCAGGATCAGATTTACATTTTTTCTCCCTCATTTACTGTTCGTGGCTGTTTTTGCCCCATTGACTTCCATTATAACGACATTTTTTGATTGCAAAGCCATGACACCATATAATCATGCATTTTTGATTGTTGGTGGTTTTCCCTGTTGGGAAGAGGTCAAATTTGTAATTTTTACAGTTGATCACCAGGTAGCACCATTAACCCTTTAGATAGGCCTGTGCAAACAAAAGCTTAGTTTCTGGCTTGTATATGGAGTTATATGGAGTATAACAGCATATTATAGTATGTGTGTGTGTGAGTGTGTGTGTGTTTGTGTGTGAGAGAGAGAGAGAGTGACCTTTGTGCACTTACCTTGATGCGTCTGAGAAAATCTAAATATGCACCTCAGCTCTCAGAACTACATGGAGTAAACAAAAACAAAGTAAGTGTATTTATGCACCTGCTGCCTTTTGATGGTGAGAAGTGCAGACTAAATAAAAACAAGATAAGTGGATTTAAACCCTTGCATACCATCCTGCTGGTCATTTGATGGTGAGAAGAGCAGCAAGCAACATGAGAAAGGACTTGACTTGTACCAAAGTTTTAGAAATTATTATGCAGCCTGACCCCTCCAGCGAGCTGCAGTATGTATTGTCACAAACCACAGATTACAACCGCTGCAAAGGAAGTGTCGAAACTCTACACAAGGTATGTGCCATTACTGCACTGGTGAGAGAGATTCAGTCTCCTGCAGCTGTCCCTCTAGACACAAATCCACAGACACCAGCAGGCACCAGCAGCTCAGGAGTGAAAAGGGGAACATGCAAGTGGTGCATTAATTTTAATAGATTTTAATAGATAGATATAAAAATGTAAAAGGTGTGCATTATAGTTTACACCTAGATGAACAGTTTACAGTTGTTTTTATGACTAAGTCATTCTCCTCAAATGCTATTGAGCTTTAAAGTTATGTTTGAGCCCATTTTGTAGTGAAGAATAGCCATTTAAAAAAATATATTTACAGTAGATTTTAATAAATATCAAAAATGTAAAAGGTGTGCATTATAGTTGACACCTAGATGAACAGTTTACAGTTGTTTTTATGACTGTAAGTCATTTTCCTCAAATGCTATTGAGCTTTAAATTAGCGTTTGAGCCCATTTTGTAGTGAAAAATAGCAATTTTTAATAAATAATTTACAGTAAATTTGAATAAATATAAAAATGTAAAAGGTGTGCATTATAGTTGACACCTAGATGAACAGTTTACAGTTGTTTTTATGACTGTAAGTCATTTTCCTCAAATGCTATTGAGCTTTAAAGTTGCGTTTGAGCCCATTTTGTAGTGAACAATAGCCATATTTAACATATGATTTACAGTAGATTTTAATAAATATCAAAAATGTAAAAGGTGTGCATTATAGTTGACACCTAGATGAACAGTTTACAGTTGTTTCTATGACTGTAAGTCATTCTCCTCAAATGCTATTGAAGTTAGAAAAGTGTATTCCAATATCGCATGTAACTTTAGAGACGGTCCCTAAATATGCGAATATCGAACGTCCAACGTCAAGCCAACTTTATGCCAGTCCTGTGAGCGCGGTCAAAGACATTATCCGCTCACGACGCTTCCACCTTGCTCTCCGACATAACGCCAATATATGCCGATAGCGCCATCTAGTCCCCACCTCCTATAGAGGACTCGTACACACAAGACACAATACAGCCATACAAAGCAATACTTAATTCAACAATAATAAATAAAATAATACTTCAAATAAATTCAATATAAGCAATAATATGGCTCCTACACTGACCGTACGCACACTCTACGATCAAATCTGAGCGTACACACACTTTATAAATGAGGCCTCAGGAGGATGCCACAGACACCCTCACTGCCGTCGTCCTCCTTCACTTTTGTAAATAAAGAGTGACTCAAACATCCGCCTGTCGTGCCTCCTTCATGCCCAGCTACAGTCAGTTATTTCTATCTTATACTGTAGTGTGTCAGTAAGAAATATCAGTTTACATTCCAAACATTCATTTTGCCATTAATTGTAATAATCCAGTGAGATTTTAGTGCTCCACACAGAGATCTGATCATCATCAGTCTGTCTGGAATGACATGAAGAAACAGAACAAACCGAGACAGACTCAATCCAGAAGAACCGTGTCTCCAAGACACTTCAAGAAACCTCCTGCAAAGCTCCTGAGAAACTCTGCTCAAGTGCACCGAGGGCAAAAGCTGCTTTAAACACAAAGGATGCTCACAACAAATGTTGATTTAATTTAGTTCATAGAAGTTAATTGATAAATAAAATATATTTATGACAATATTTTTCGACTTTCTGCCTCATTCACTCTCAACTGAATTTAATTCTGCCTCGGTCTAAATAAAGTAGTGTTTGACACATGTACAGTACATACAGGGAATAGTGACATACAGAAGAACATAACTAATTAAGTACACTGCTGACAATAACCAATCATTTGTATCCTAAATTTAACACTTCAGTATGGGGAACACATATTCACTATTAACTATGACTTTTGCCTCAATAAACTCTTCATATACTGCTTATTAAAAGCTTGTAAGGTAGTCGTTGTAGTTGTTAAGTTTAGGTATTGGGTAGGATTATGGGATGCAAAATATAGTCATGAAGAATACCATACCAAGTTGTTAATCGTACTAATGTAAAAAAAAAAACAATCTATATTTTTCTAATGATGTGTTTTTATGATTGGTCCATATATAATCCTACAAACACTTGTGTATTAGTAGATGTTATACAATGTAAAAACAGCCAGGTGTTAAAAGCCCCTCTATCTGTTCTCACCTGTGAAGTTTATCATCCTGATTCTGACAAACCTGTCTGTTTCTTGTTCATTCTTGACAACACATAAAACTGTAAAATTAGTGCTATAATGAAAGAGCCCCCCTAAATTAATATATTTCCTATATCGGATCAATGCATGCACACTTGACTGAAATACATTATGTAGAAATGGCTTAAACATGTCTCAACGCTGTAAAATCTCAGTTCAACATTATCTTTATTCTTATTTGAAGGGTTCTGATAATATACGTACGTGTTAAAATAAAAAACGTTACAAAAGAGTTACGAAAAATTCACTGAAACCAGGTGCACGTTTGTCCAGGCAGCTTTTTTCTCTCCATATAATTAACATCAAATCTTTCTAACTATTCAACAAGAGCAATAGCAGAGTCACTCGACATTGTGCAACACTATTCGGATACCACATGCCAACTTACGCTGCTTGACTTTGTCGTAAAAAAGGAGTGAAGAGTTTTTTCCGTTTTGAACTCATCGCGAGCGGATGTTGAATACAGCGCGGGACCGCGCGTGCGAGCTAGGACGTGTCGTGACGTGACAAACTGAGTGACCGATTGACATCGAAACGTAAACGTCATGTATAGACTATCTTGTCTTTTTGAAGTGTAAATAATTCTGCATTAATATACATTGCTCTATTAAACCTCAACATGTCGAGAACACAACTGTCCAATGAAAAAGTGCTCTGGACGAAGCAATCTACGCCCCTGATCAGGAGGCCCTGGCTGGTGTGGAGGGCGAATTGTGTGTTCATAGACCCACGTATAGTAAACGAGGCAAGCGTGTAGAGTTACATTCAAGCTATTTAAAGGCATGAGAAAATTATATTCACAAGAAAAAATATTGAAATATGTAATTTGATGATCAAAGATTATATTTTGATGATTTAAGGGACACAATTTTTGACTACAGGGGGACAAAAAATTACAAATACATATATATATTAGTGCTGTCAAAGTTAACGCGTTAATAACTCTGACTTGTCTCATGCAAGAGATGTATGCCATGAGTTTGAACTTTTAGAAAACGTTGTGAATTTGTGGAGGTTTATTCCATTTAATCTGCATAAAACATATATTTGTTTACATTTTATTTTGTGTTTGACTGTTAAAACTAAAATGATTTGGTGTTAGTCTTAAATAGGGTAAATTAAAAGTACAGTGGTTGAAATAAAAAAAATATATATATTGCTCTTTGGTTTAAAAAAAAGGTTATAATTGTTTTAATTGCCAGTGACTTGAAAAATGAAAAATTTTCTTTGCTATGAAGTTAATATTATCCTTTTGTCTTAGTAAATTGTAGATTCCTCAACTGTAGTTCAAGGTGGACTGTAATTGAGGGATGAGTAAATGTGATTTTTTTATTAATGTTTTGACATACTGGTATAAATTACGACACAACATGTGATTGCCGTTAAACCTGAAATAAACAAGTGCATGAACACGATTCAGTGTGACTGGTACATAAACACATGAAAAAAACTCAACCCGCTCTCATCACTCTGCGTATTACTAACACGAGTTTACTCTTTACAATTGCGTGTAATGCATACGCCGAAATCCAAGTTTGCATGCAATCCTTCCCATTGATTTCGGTGGAGAGCAGACGCGTCTGAATACCACGCGGCATCTTCAGCGGCAGTGACGTCACCAGCGAGGCGTTCGCGCGGGTCACCTGATGCGCGCGCGTACTCCTTCAAACAGGTGAGGACAACAATCTTTTTATTTAACGAGGTCACGGGTTTTGCTCTTGTTTGTGTTTCATTTGTGCCGTAAAACTTTTATAGTTTGTGCTGCTTCAGTTTTTTAGAAAATAAATAGACCAGTGATCATTCTGAGGTCACTCAGCCCCCCCCCAGGAAGTATTTAGTTTTTTACTATGGTCTTTTTTAACAATACAGTTGAAGTAATAAGGTAAAATTCAAATGGCAAACAAAATCACATGAAATAGTCACTTAATTTTTTTAATTAAACTAATTAAACATGTTTTTTAAATAAATAAAGACTCTATATACATATTTTCATTTCTGTGCACAAATAAAGCATGCAATAGGAATATATGCTAAATGCTATACGTGTGCTTTCATTCGTTTTCCCTTTTTTAACCACGACTAAAACAAATAAAATATAACGGTTGTTGTATTTTTTAATACTCTCCTTAAAACCAAATTTGAAATTGCCCGAAAAAGTTTATGCCTTTTTTGCACCTTTAGTAAACATTTGAAAAATGCACAAATTAATATAGAAACAATTAGATTTTAACATGTTTTCAACGATATCTCTGTGCTGATCATTGATGGGGAGCAGTGGGCTATTCATAGTAAATATGACCAAAACAGGGTATTATGATTATGTTTATATGAATAATAAAATATCTACAGCGGGGAAAATAAGTATTTGACACATCAGCATTTTTATCAGTAAGGGGATTTCTAAGTGGGCTATTGACACAAAATTTCCACCAGATGTAGCCATCAAGCCAAATATTGAATTCATACAAAGAAATCAGAACATTTAAGTATACAAGTTGAGTCATAATAAATAAAGTGAAATGACACAGGGAATAAGTATTGAACACATGAAGATAACAAGGTGCAAAATGGCATAGAAAGCAAGGAGATCACCTGAAATCTGTCAGTATTGAGAGAGAACCCCTGCCCCCTATCAGTACTAATTGATATCAGCTGCTTTAGTCCTAATTGATGGCCTATAAAGGCTTCTCATTACCTAGGAGGCACACAGGAAAGACTTCATGATGGGTAAAAGCAAAGAACTCTCTGTAGATCTTCGTAATCTTATCGTTGAAAAGCATTTTGATGGGAATGGTTATAGGCGCATTTCCAGAATGCTGAATGTTCCTGTGAGCACTGTGGGGGCCATTATCCGGAAATGGAAAGAGCATCAGTTCACCATAAACCGGCCACGATCAGGTGCTCCACGTAAGATCCCTGTCCGAGGAGTCCAAAGAATAATCAGGAGAGTTCTCCAAGCGCCAAGAACCACTCGGGCAGAACTTCAGGAAGACCTTGCATCAGCAGGTACTGTTGTTTCAAAGAAAACTATAAGCAATGCACTGAACCGCCATGGCATCCATGCACGCTCACCACGCAAGACTCCATTGCTGAACAAAAAGCATGTTGAGGCTCGGTTAAAGTTTGCGAAAGAGCATTTGGAGAAGCCTGTGGATTATTGGGAGACTATAGTATGGTCAGATGAAAGCAAAATTGAACTTTTTGGCAGTCATTCTACACACCATGTTTGGAGAAGAAATGGCACTGCCCACCACCCCAAGAACACCATACCAACAGTTAAGTTTGGGGGTGGAAGCATCATGGTTTGGGGCTGCTTTTCAGCAAGGGGTACTGGCAGACTTCATATTATTGAAGGCAGGATGAATGGAGAAATGTACCGGGACATTCTGGATAAAAATCTACTGCCATCTACCAGAAAGCTGAAAATGAAAAGAGGGTGGACATTTCAGCAAGACAATGATCCCAAACACAAGGCCAAGGACACAATGAAGTGGTTTCAAAGAAAGAAAATCAAGCTGCTTGAATGGCCCAGTCAATCACCTGACCTAAATCCCATAGAAAATCTATGGAGAGAACTGAAGATCAAAGTTCATAAAAGGGGCCCAAGGAACCTTCAAGATTTAAAGACCATTTGTGTGGAAGAATGGGCCAGAATCACTCCTGAGCAATGCAGACGACTGGTCTCTCCATACAAGAGGCGTCTAGAAGCTGTAATCACCAACAAAGGCTTTTCTACAAAGTATTAAATAAAGTGTTCAATACTTATTCCCTGTGTCATTTCACTTTATTTATTATGACTCAACTTGTATACTTAAATGTTCTGATTTCTTTGTATGAATTCAATATTTGGCTTGATGGCTACATCTGGTGGAAATTTTGTGTCAATAGCCCACTTAGAAATCCCCTTACTGATAAAAATGCTGATGTGTCAAATACTTATTTTCCCCGCTGTATATAGGCGCATTTCGAGTGTGGGAGTATAATCACACTTACTGTATGATATGGAGGCGTCCGTGCAATCTCACTTTTTTATTTGTTCCTGCGGAAATAACTTAAAATAGCCGACTCCGTCATCTTTGGATGAAGAAGAAGATCTTCACTTTATCACATTTTAATTATTGTAATTAAGTATATTTCCCGTTATAATCACTCGTCTTAATTAAGTTGGCTTGGGAAAGCCAACTTACTGATATTCTATTTAAACTTATACTTATTATTATTCTTACGAGACTAAATTTCTGACTGCTACTCCTCCTAGAGCTTTAACTCTACAAACTCGAAACTCGCAACATATCTCCGAACTATTCTGACTCGAGTTGCTATATCTTTTCTAAGCGATCGGGTTCATGCTAATCGTACAATTAGCGAAAAACCGCGCAAAAAAACGCATCGACAGCGCATGGCGGCAAACTTCGACGGGTTGTAGCGCAGAGCGAGAATTTCGTAGAAACTTGTGAATCACAACATTTGAAGAGGCTATCAAGCTGAGCGAGATCATACCCCGCAGTTGGGTATAAGTTTTACCACTGGGGCGCAAGAGCCCCCCAAAATTGTCCCATAGACTTACATGGTGAGGGGACGGCCCATGAAATAGCATATAGGTTTAAACTACAATGGTAATTTACATAGGAAATTATCTATTGACTCTATCTAAGCAAGCAAGATGGCGCCGAGGATGGCAGCCGTGTTGCGTGCTCCGGGAAAACTTTGCAGTTTTTCGTATGTTTTATTTGTTTTTTTGTTGTTTTACGTGTTAGATGTTGTTAGTGTAACTGTCTACGATAGAGACACGCTTTTGAACATTGGTTCCTCCGTCGCGCAACGCAAACCGGACTTTGAGTTTCTGAATGCCGGTGGTGTGTTCACAGACACGGCAGCGGAGCCCTTTGTGTGGGTTGCGAAATCGAGGAAACGCCGCCGCCGAAAATGAGGAAAAAGAGCTGGCGTTCTCATCAGATTGAGACGCCGTGCTTTCCGACCTCCTCTTCCAACCATTTTACTGGCCAACGTTCAGTCACTGGATAACAAACTCTGTGAACTGCGGGCACGCATCTCATACCAACGAGAAACAAGGGACTGCTGTGTTATTTGCCTCACAGAAACCTGGATGTCTGCGATGGTTCCAGACTCAGCCATCGAGCTCACGGGCTTCTCCATGCACCGCTCGGATAGAACAAAGGAGCTCACAGGGAAAAGCAGAGGAGGGGGTGTGTGTTTCTATATTAACAACTCGTGGTGTGATGAAAGGAACATACACTCTATTAAATCCTTCTGCTCCCCTGATCTGGAATTTCATACGCTTCTGTGTCGACCGTTCTGGCTACCGAGGGAATTTACAGCGATCATAATCACGGCTGTTTATATCCCCCCCCAAGCCAACACAGACCAGGCACTCAAGGAACTGTACAGGAATATAAGTGAGCAGGAAACCGCGCACCCAGATGCAGCTTTTATTATCACGGGGGACTTTAATAAAGCCAACTTCAGAACAATGGCTCCAAAATACTTTCAACAGGTCACCATCAACACGCGTGGAGATCGCACACTCGACCACTGTTACTCCCCCTTCCGGGACGCATACAAGTCCCTCCCCCGCCAACCTTTCGGCAAATCGGATCACTCTTCCGTTCTGCTCCTGCCTGCTTATAGGCAGAAACTGAAGCGTGAAGCACCCGCCCTCAGGACAGTTCATTGCTGGTCCGACCAATCGGACGCTATACTACAGGACTGTTTTGATCACGTGGACTGGGACATGTTCCGGGCAGCGTCTGAAGACGACATAGAGGCGTATTCAGATACGGTCACGTGTTTCATCAGGAAGTGTATAGACGATGTAGTTCCGACCAAAACAATCCGGATCTACCCCAACCAAAAACCGTGGATTAACAGCGATGTTCGATCAGCCTTGTCAGCGCGGACATCTGCCTTTAAATCCGGAGACACTGACGATCGGAAACAAGCCAGTTACGATCTCAGGAGATCCATCAAAGCAGCCAAACGAACTTATAAAAACAAAGTTGAAGAACACTTCAACAACAATAACCCAAGAAGCATGTGGCAGGGCATCAACAACATCACAGGCTTTAAAGGGAATAAACCAGCTACTGTGAACATTGCCTCCTCTCTACCGGACGAGCTCAACACCTTTTATGCTCGGTTCGAGGCTGATAACACCGCACACACAGAGAGCGCTGCCGCGGCTGCTGCAGAAGAGGTCAGTCCACTCACCCTTTCTGTCGCGGATGTAACCCGATCCTTCAAACGGGTGAACATCCGTAAAGCCGTAGGCCCAGATGGGATACCAGGCCGTGTGCTCAAAGCATGCGCTTTCCAGCTAGCCGGGGTTTTTACAGATATTTTCAATCTGTCCCTCTCTCTGTCTGTGGTTCCCTCATGCTTCAAAAAATCCATCATTGTGCCCATACCAAAGAAAAACAAAATCACATGCTTGAATGACTGGAGGCCCGTTGCTCTGACCCCCATCTTCAGCAAGTGTTTTGAGAAGCTGGTCAGAGACTACATCTGCTCTGTGCTGCCTGCTTCACTGGACCCACTACAATTTGCATACCGCAGTAACCGTTCCACAGACGATGTTATTGCCTTCACCCTGCACACTGCTCTCTCCCACCTGGAAAATAAGAACACCTATGTGAGGATGCTGTTCGTGGATTATAGTTCAGCATTTAACACTATAGTGCCTGCCACACTAGTTGCGAAGCTCCAGACTCTAGGACTGAACAGATCTCTGTGCAGCTGGATCCTGGACTTCCTGACAGGCAGAAGTCAGGTGGTCAGAATGGGCAACAACACATCATCCCCCCTGATCCTCAACACTGGTGCACCGCAGGGTTGCGTCCTCAGCCCACTCCTGTACTCCCTGTACACACACGACTGTACAGCTACACACAGCTCCAATGTCATCATCAAATTTGCTGATGACACAACGGTGATAGGCCTGATCACCGACAACGATGAGACGGCCTACAGAGAGGAGGTGAGTACCCTGACTAAATGGTGTCAGGAGAACCACCTCTCACTCAACATCGACATGACCAAGGAGCTGGTGGTGGATTACAGGAGACAGAGCAGAGAACACACACCCATCACCATCGACAAGACACCTGTGCAGCTTTAAGTTCCTCGGCGTTCACATCACCGAGGATCTCACATGGTCTGCTCACACAGATGCAGTGCTGAAGAAGGCACATCAGCGTCTCTTCTTCCTGAGACGGCTGAGGAAGTTTGGAACGAGCCCCAGAATCCTCAGGTCCTTCTACACCTGCACTGTGGAGAGCATCCTGACCGGCTGCATCACCGCCTGGTTTGGAAACAGCACCGCTGGCAACCGCAGGGCTCTGCAAAGGGTCGTGCGAACTGCCCGCCACATTGTTGGAGGTGAGCTTCCCTCCCTCCAGGATATCTACACCAGGCGGTGTACAAGGAAAGCCCGGAGGATTATCAAAGACTCCAGCCACCCGTCCCACAGCCTGCTCTCTCTGCTGCCCTCAGGGCGACGTTTCCGCAGCATCTGATCCCGCACTAGCCGACTGAGGGACAGCTTTTTCCCTCAGGCTATCAGGCTAATGAACAGTCACAAATAACTCACCTACATCACACTCCCACTCACACAACATGCCATGCACTGCACTTTAACACAGTTCAATTGGACTACACGCACACACTGCACTAATCACAACCTATCTGCTATCACTGGACACCATACAATGCACATCCACGACACTGCATATGAATAATCTGTTGCACCTTTGCACATCTATCTGCTGCTCAACCAACCAATCTGCTGTTAATTTATAATCTGTTGCACCTCACATTATTACTATGCATAGACTACATTATGTATAGATACTGTACATAATGCAGATGTGCCCATACGGTGTATAATGTGTCGTTGATAATTAAGTATGTCTTTATAGTACACTATGTGTACTGAGTATATGTATGTGTATTTTGCACATTGTCTTCTGTACAGTCTGCAAATATGTACTGTCCATATGTAAATTGCTGTTGTTGTTTTTTTGCACTGTCTGGAGCACTGTAAATGCTCCAGTGCAGTTTTTTGCACTGTCTGTCCATAGGTAAATTGTCTGTTGTTTTTCTGCACTGTCTGGAGCACGCTCATAAGAATTTCACTCACCAAGGCACTTGTGCTGTGGTGATGTGACAATAAAAAAGTGATTTGATTTGATTTGATTTGATTTGATCTCTTCTGGAAGCTGGTTCCAGCTGCGGGCGGCATAATAGCTAAAAGCGGACTCCCCTTGTTTTGTGTGAACCCTTGGTATTTCTAACTGACTCGATCCTAATGATCTGAGTGGTCTGTTAGGTTTATATTCAGTGAGCATATCTGCCATATATTTAGGTCCTAGACCATTGAGTGACTTATAAACGAGTAAAAGTACTTTAAAATCAATCCTAAATGTAACTGGAAGCCAGTGTAAGGACCTGAGGACTGGTGTGATGTGCTCATATTTTCTGGTTCTAGTCAGAATCCTGGCAGCAGCGTTCTGGATGAGCTGCAGCTGTCTAATGCTCTTCTTTGGAAGGAGACCATTACAATAATCCACCCTGCTGGTGATAAAGGCATGAACAAGTTTCTCCAAATCTTGACTGGAAACAAAACATCTAATTCTTGCAATGTTTTTGAGATGATAGTATGCTGATTTAGTTACTGCTTTGACATGACTACTAAAGCTAAGGTCTGTCTCCAGAATCACCCCAAGATTTCTGACTTGATTTTTAGTTGTTTGACCCCTAGAGTCAAGGTATGCATTCACCTTGAGAACTTCATCTTTGTTTCCAAATGCAATGACTTCAGTTTTCTCCTTGTTTAACTGAAGAAAGTTTTGGCACATCCAACTGTTAATTTCATCAATGCATTGGCAGAGGGAGTCAATGGGGCTATAGTCATTTGGAGATAACGCTAGGTAGATCTGGGTATCATCAGCATAGCTGTGATGGGCAATTTGGTTCTTCCTCATTATCTGACTTAGTGGGAGCATATACAGGCTAAACAAGAGCGGTGCAAGAATTGAGCCTTGTGGGACTCCACATGTCATGGACGTCCACTTAGACTTATGCTCTCCTATACTCACATAATAACCTCTCCCTTCTAAGTATGACCTGAACCATTTGAGTGCCATCCCAGAAAGCCCGACCCAGTTTTCCAGTCTCTCTAGAAGTATGTTATGATCGACAGTGTCAAACGCAGCACTAAGATCTAGTAGTACCAGCACTGATATTTTGCCAGAATCAGAATTAAAGCGAATATCATTTATTATCTTAATGAGTGCTGTCTCTGTGCTGTGATGCACGCGGAAACCAGATTGAAAATTATCCAGGTATCCATTTGAGTTTAAGTAGTTGTTCAGCTGATTAAAAACTACCTTTTCAATAATCTTACCTATGAAAGGAAGATTTGATATTGGTCTATAGTTGCTCAACACAGTGTTATCAAGATTGCGCTTTTTCAGAAGGGGCTTAACAACTGCAGTTTTCAGGGAGTTTGGAAAAGTCCCAGAAAGAAGTGAGGTGTTCACCACTTCTAAGAGATCTGCTTCTAAACAGTTAAGCACACTTTTGAAAAAAGATGTGGGAAGTGTGTCAAGATAGCAGGTTGACGATTTAAGATGCTGTACTATTTCTTCCAAAATTTTGCTATCAATTGTTTTAAAAACAGACATAGTCACTTCTTTTTGACATTGCTGTCGATTCTGTGTGACCTCTGTATTACAGGAAGATGTGCCAATCTCCTTCCTGATATTACTGATCTTCTCTGAAAAGAAGGAAGCAAACTCAAGTTAGATATATATCATGGATATATATATAAATATATATACATAAATATATACAGTGGGGCAAAAAAGTATTTAGTCAGCCACCAATTGTGCAAGTTCTCCCACTTAAAAAGATGAGAGAGGCCTGTAATTTTCATCATAGGTATACCTCAACTATGAGAGACAAAATAAGAAAAGAAAATCCAGAAAATCACATTGTAAGATTTTTAAAGAATTTATTTGCAAATTATGGTGGAAAATAAGTATTTGGTCAATAGTATTTGGTTAAGCGTCTTCATAATGATTTTCTATGGGAGGAAAACACTTAACACACAGATTATTGTGTAACGACTGTTGTTATTATTATTATTATTATTAATATTGGACACCAAATCACTTTGAAAGAACGTCTTATTAAACTGTAAATAGACACAGCTCGTCTCTAAATCGGTTCTGACCACCTTGAATGTGTTTAGTAACTAAATATCACTTCTCTCGCGTTATTAATAACCATATAGTTAAGATTAACTTGATGGAAAAGAGATTATTTACTCACATGCTAGGCTCAGGCACGCGCACCGTCCGCGTTACTACAGCAACGGTCTTCCGCTTACTCGAGCACGAGCGCCGGCGCGTTCACGTCGCCATCTGCCGGCGCGGAGACCGGGGGGCGGTTCTAGACCACAGTAGTCTCAGCCTCTGACGTCACGCACACGGACCGTTGGCTAAAGTGTGTTACGCGATTTTTGGGCTTTTTTTTTTTTGTAAAGTTGCGGGAAAAATATATATTTGGGCTTATTTAAAAAAAAAAAAAGTATGGCTGCTTGTTAGGGATATCTAACAAGCAACTTCGTTTCTTTATTTATGTTCGCCATAATGCAGTGATTGACACGCTGTCTGCTTGCAGCCAATAGCAAACCAGTATAATACTATACGTACCACATGCCCCGCCCTCTCATTGAAGAAAGAAGCACGTGACGTTGTAACAGAAGTAGACGTAAAGGAGTAGCATGGCTTTCTTTTAACCTCATTTTACAATGTTTTTATTATATATTAATGATCACGGGCTGTAATAAAAAACAAGTAGTCATATCCTAATACTGAGTGAACACATTTGGCTCGAATAGCCTGTAGTAAAATGTCTTAAAATCGATTTATTTCTTTAACATTTAAACGTATTACCTTTTAACTTCATGAATACACATAAATGATAATACACATTTAATATAATATATATTATAATTTAATGTAATATTTTTTTTTCTTTAATATTTATTTGGCAACATTTCCACGACCCGAAAACGTGCCGCTGAACGAAACGAACTGTGATTGGTTGTTTGACATGTCAGTCAAACGGCCTCAGGGGCGGGCCTTGGGGGAACTATGACGTCACTCTGTAGGCGGATCGCCATGAAACTGGTTCCCTCGACAAAAAGGCTTTTGGATTCTCGCAAAACATAAGCTCTGTGTTCAATCATAGTTCATGAAACGTACACGTTTTGCCCATCAAGACAATCTTCACAACTTAACTTCTGTATAATCTGTATTGAGGTTAAAGATTCATAAAATATTCTTAAATCAATGGAAAAGACCATTTGGTACATTTAACATACATTTCGCTTTGTGTATATGATACTTCCCAAATAAAATACAAATGTTAATTATATTGTCCATTTCTACTAGACCAGTATCACAATCCAAAAACAAGACCATTATATCATTTATATCAATACATTTATAAAACAATTCAAAAATAAATAAAGACATTTGGGACCAAAATAGTTTAGTATAATTACAACTGAAAAATAAATGAAAAATAGTTTCCGTCTCCTTTTTACAGAAACAACATAAGGGCGAGAATCCTTCTTTGAATTTACCGATAAACTCATTACATGGGTCAAATCGATGAATTATTTTGAAATGAGTTTCTTTGACTTTATTAGGAATGACGTATTTATTCACATCTGACCACGGATTCTGAAATAAATGCATCTGTTTCCGCTTCATCATTGCCTTATGTAACCCCCCCGACACGGGTCCGCACCAACTCACCGAGCGGGTCGCGAACCCGGGACTCCGGCGCGGGAGGCGGGCGCTCTAACAAGGAACGCCAAAGGCTACAGCCGCTAGCGTCAGTCGCTAGAGCGCCTCTTTTGAGGTCAGGGGAGTGAGGTTTACACTCAGCCCTTACTGGCATACATCCGTTACACTCACCCCCCTAAACCTCACTCCCGTCCGGGTCACGGCACCAATGTAACCCCCCCCCGACACGGGTCCGCACCAGCTCACCGAGCGGGTCGCGAACCCAGGACTCCGGCGCGGGAGGCGGGCGCTCTAACAAGGAACGCCAAAGGCTACAGCCGCTAGCGTCAGTCGCTAGAGCGCCTCTTTTGAGGTCAGGGGAGCGAGGTTTACACACCGCCCTTACTGGCATACATCCGTTACACTTAGGAGGAATACTGTTTTCTCTGGTTAAAATGTTCCTAATATAAAAGTTATTACATTTTTTATCCTTTATAGAAAGACCCCCAACTGCAAGATCTGGAAGAGAACCAATTACAGACGTATACATCTTTTCAATGTTAATAAGGTGAAGTAATTTGGGGGAAATACAGTTAATTATTTTTCTACTGGAAGATACATGTAATCCACTGTTATTAATAAGTTCAGTGTGATTATATAGATCACCTGACTGGTTTAATAAATCTGTGACAAAGATTAAACCTTTATTAAACCAGCAGTCACTCCAAAAAATGGTCTTGTTTTTGAATAATATATATTGATTGTTCCAAATGACACATGAATGGGGAGAGAAATTGTGTTTATAGATTAATTTCCATGCATCCGAAGCTTGTTTATAATAGTTAGACAACTTAACGGGGAGCTTATTACATTTAAAGTCACAGGCGAGTAGAAAATGAAGGCCACCGCATTTTTTAAAAATAATATTGGGGATAGAGAACCATGGAAAATTATTCTTACAAAGACAGTGCTTGATCCAGTTCATTTTAAAAACATTGTTAACAGTACAAAGCATTAACTCATGATTTCCCTTTTATTGACTGATAAACCTGAGGCATCAGAAAACAGCTTAAGAGCCTCCAAAATAACAGGGACTTGTTTTTAAGAAATAAACAAGTGTCATCGGCTATAGTTAAAGTGAAGTTCACAGAGGAATATCTTCCATTCTGAATGTCACAGAGGCGTGGGAGTTGGTTTATATCATTCATAAAGACAAGAAGCCTTTGGAGTATCGTGATTGCTAGCTGCCAAGCCACTCCCTAGCAACCATTTAGAGCACCCTAGCAACTGATCCCATAGACTGCCATTCTAAAGGGCAAGATGGATATCTTTAGATCACAGTATCGTAGAGACACGGGGGTGGGTGTTTTAGACTCAGGACGGCAAACAACCAATCATGAACCATCACTGGCACTTCCTAGCCACTCCCTAGCAACCATTATTGACGACACTAGCAACCCAAACCCAAAGAGGTGCATCTTCAAAACTGAATGTCATAGAGATATGGAGATTGATTTATATCATTCATACTGGCAAGCAGCCTTTGGGGGATCATCATTGGCAGCTGACAAGCCACTCCCTAGCAACCAAACAGTGTACCCTAGCAACCGTCTAGCAAGAGCTATATCTCATGCTAGCAACATGCTAGCAACATGCTAATCATGCTAGCAACATGCTAGCAACATGCTAATCATTCTAGCAACATGCTAGCAACAATGCTAATCATGCTAGCATCATGCTAGCAACATGCTAATCATGCTAGCAAACATGCTAGCGACATGCTAGAATCATGCTAGCAACATGCTAATCATGCTAGCAACATGCTAGCAACATGCTAATCATGCTAGCAACATGCTAGTCACTTGCTAATCATGCTTCCAACATGCTAGCGACATGCTAGAATCATACTAGCAACATGCTAATCATGTTAACAACATGCTAATCATGTTAAAATCATGCTAGCAACATGCTAAGCATGCTAGCAACATGCTAATCATGTTAAAATCATGCTAGCAACATGCTAATCATGCTAGCAACATGCTAGTCACATGCTAATCATGCTAGCAACATGCTAGTCACTTGTTAATCATGCTAGCAACATGCTAACGACATGCTAGGATAATGCTAGCAACATGTTAATCATGCTAGCAAAATGCTAATCATGCTAGCAACATGCTAATCATTTTAAAATCAAGCTAGCAACATGATAATCATGCTAGCAACATGCTAGCAACATGCTAATCATGTTACAATCATGCTAGCAACATGCTAGCAAAACATGCTAATCATGCTAAAAATATGCTAGCAAACATGCTAGTCACTAGTATCTGCCCAGCGCCGAGTTTTGCCACTGCAAGCTCCACTCACATTTTCTTCAGGAAATGTACATTCTCAACTCGATTCCTTTAATTTGGGAGCAATGTAAAGTATAAAGATTTAAAGTTTCTGCTACTAATAAAAATAAAAATGGGGAAATAGGGCACCCCTGCCTAATCCCTCTTCGGACAATAAAACGAGAAGATGTACCACTGGATAAAGAAACACTGCTTGAAATATTATTATAAAATGTATGCATCATATTTTTAAAGGTTGGGCCAAAACCAAAATAATTAAGGGTATGATGTTAATTGTGCTCAACAGTGTCAAAAGCCTTGTAAAAGTCTAAAAACAAAATTAGAGCTTCCTCGTTTACTAAATCTGAGTAATCTAAGAGGTCTAACACCAGTCTGATATTGTTTGAGATATTTCTCCCCTTCATAAATCCAGATACCATTTCCTCCAAACATGGTTTTAATCTATTGGCATATAAAGATGCTAATAATTTGTAATCCGTATTAAGCAGCGTGATTTAAGTGCAAAATATCTTTATTAGGTTTTGCAAGCAGAGTAATTACTCCCTGCTTCATTGATTCTGTAAGTTCTCCATGTATAGCACATTCATTAAACACATTTCAAATAACTTCTCTTATATCGTCTTCGTTTCTTTTCTAAATTAAAAAAGTATGCAGAGTTTTTTTTCCCCATCTTCTCTAGATCGAGCAAAGGCCCCTTTAGCCTTTTCCACATAAAACGTGTTGAGTTGTTCTCTTAACAAATATAAATGTTCTTTCTCTGCATCAGTTGGAGAGGTGATACACGTAATATGGTTAATTTCTTTTAATAATGACTCATATTGTAATCCCTTTGATTTGGACAATTCTTTACTAAATTTTATTGAGAAATTACGACACTCAAATTTACACAATTCCCAATTTAAGGTATAAGAATTAGTATTATTTTTTTGAAAAGAATCAATTATACCTCTAATCCCCAAACAATAATCAGAATTCGAAGTATTTAATTTCCAATATCCTGGTTTGCTTAGGGAACTACAAGTAACATTCAAAATGTCTAATACCTGCGTGATCAGTTAGAGGCGCAGTAGAGATATTACAAGACCTAACAAAAGAAAGCAAATTATCAGATATCAACCAAAAATCTATACGTGACTTTTGTGTTAAGTCCGGTTTGAACCAAGTAAAAGAGGAAATGTCATCATGTAGAAATCTGTAAACATCTACCAATGAAAGATTGGAACATAAATCGTTGATTATTTTATTAGAGGTAATATTGCCATATCTAGGAAAAAATCTATCATAAGAGTCAGGAGCCTCATTAAAATCCCCACCCATGATTAATGATGATGATGGATATTTAACCTTTAAATCTGAAAAAAGAAAAGTATTGGATTTATTAAAGCCATAGACATTTGTAAGAGTAACAATGCTTTCTCCAAACTGAATAACAGTTATTAGCCACCTGCCTTCACTTGAACAATACGATTCAAGTACAGTGCGGATTAAATAAAGTCATAACCCCAGCAGAGTTATTAGAACAATGACTATATACCATTTTGCTTCCCCATTGATTTGACCAAAAATATTCATCTTTTAAATTTGAATGTGATTCCTGCAAAAAAATTGACATCTCTGTTTTTTGATTTACAGAAAAGAAATAAAGCTTTACGTTTGGTTAAGTCTTGAATTCCCCTAACATAACTCCGGCTATAAAAGAACTACAGCACCACGGTCGCTCGCCTTCAACGTCACGAGCGACAACTTTCTCAAAACTTATTTTTAATACGTTTTTAAAAGCCGTTAACAGTTCTGTAAAATCGACTCAAGGATTGAAATTGGCAGAGGAATAAGACAAGCGTGTCCTTTTTCTGTTAGCAACCCAATTATTAGCTCTTCGTCTCATTAAAGGATATTTTCAAGGTATTACAACTATGGGAAAATAATGTTAATGTGCAGATGATACAACACTCTTTCTAAAAGATGAATCTATATCTATCAGATTAAGTATGAATCTGAGTAAATCCATGACTTTTCCATTAAAAAAATGTAAATAATTATAAACCTATAAACACAACTTTTCCTCTTAAATCTGGAATAAGAGATATTTTAGATAAACATAAATCACTTTTTGTTAAATGAAAATAATATTTGATTGATGAATAGTGATGATTATCTTGACAAATTAAAAATCCATTCTTAAAAATGACTAATGAAAACCCTATATAACTAATTACATTTGTATTGGAAATATTAATATTTTACAAAACAACATACCAAATAAATATATTAGACGTTTAGTAAATTATGTTACATATCCTCCAGTTACATATCCAACATGCTAGTCACATGCTAATCATGCTAGCAACATGCTAGTCACTTGCTAATCATGCTAGCAACATGCTAGCGACATGCTAGGATAATGCTAGCAACATGCTAGCAACATGCTAATCATGCTAGCAAAATGCTAATCATGCTAGCAACATGCTAATCATTTTAAAATCATGCTAGCAACATGATAATCATGCTAGCAACATGCTAATCATGCTAGCAACATGCTAATCATGTTACAATCATGCTAACAACATGTTAGCAAAACATGCTAATCATGCTAAAAATATGCTAGCATACATGCTAGTCACTAGTATCTGCCCAGCGCCGAGTTTTGCCACTGCAAGCTCCACTCACATTTTCTTCAGGAAATGTACATTCTCAACTCGATTCCTTCAATTTGGGAGCAATGTAAAGTATAAAGATTTAAAGTTTCTGCTACTAATAAAAATAAAAATGGGGAAATAGGGCACCCCTGTCTAATCCCTCTTCGGACAATAAAACGAGAAGATGTACCACTGGATAAAGAAACACTGCTTGAAATATTATTATAAAATGTATGCATCATATTTTTAAAGGTTATTTTTAAATTCAAAAGCCTTGTAAAAGTCTAAAAACAAAATTAGAGCTTCCTCGTTTACTAAATCTGAGTAATCTAAGAGGTCTAACACCAGTCTGATATTGTTTGAGATATTTCTCCCCTTCATAAATCCAGATACCATTTCCTCCAAACATGGTTTTAATCTATTGGCATATAAAGATGCTAATAATTTGTAATCCGAATTAAGCAGCGTGATTTAAGTGCAAAATATCTTTATTAGGTTTTGCAAGCAGAGTAATTACTCCCTGCTTCATTGATTCTGTAAGTTCTCCATGTATAGCACATTCATTAAACACATTTCAAATAACTTCTCTTATATCGTCTTCGTTTCTTTTCTAAATTAAAAAAGTATGCAGAGTTTTTTTCCCCATCTTCTCTAGATCGAGCAAAGGCTCCTTTAGCCTTTTCCACATAAAACGTGTTGAGTTGTTCTCTTAACAAATATAAATGTTCTTTCTCTGCATCAGTTGGAGAGGTGATACACGTAATATGGTTAATTTCTTTTAATAATGACTCATATTTTAATCCCTTTGATTTGGACAATTCTTTACTAAATTTTATTGAGAAATTACGACACTCAAATTTACACAATTCCCAATTTAAGGTATAAGAATTAGTATTATTTTTTTGAAAAGAATCAATTATACCTCTAATCCCCAAACAATAATCAGAATTCTAAGTATTTAATTTCCAATATCCTGGTTTGCTTAGGGAACATTCAAAATGTCTAATACCTGCGTGATCAGTTAGTGGCGCAGTAGAGATATTACAAGACCTAACAAAAGAAAGCAAATTATCAGATATCAACCAAAAATCGATACGTGACTTTTGTGTTAAGTCCGGTTTGAACCAAGTAAAAGAGGAAATGTCATCATGTAGAAATCTGTAAACATCTACCAATGAAAGATTGGAACATAAATCGTTGATTATTTTATTAGAGGTAATATTGCCATATCTAGGAAAAAAATCTATCATAAGAGTCAGGAGCCTCATTAAAATCCCCACCCATGATTAATGATGATGATGGATATTTAACCTTTAAATCTGAAAAAAGAAAAGTATTGGATTTATTAAAGCCATAGACATTTGTAAGAGTAACAATGCTTTCTCCAAACTGAATAACAGTTATTAGCCACCTGCCTTCACTTGAACAATACGATTCAAGTACAGTGCGGATTAAATAAAGTCATAACCCCAGCAGAGTTATTAGAACAATGACTATATACCATTTTGCTTCCCCATTGATTTGACCAAAAATATTCATCTTTTAAATTTGAATGTGATTCCTGCAAAAAATAGACATCTCTGTTTTTTGATTCACAGAAAAGAAATAAAGCTTTACGTTTGGTTAAGTCTCGAATCCCCCTAACATAACTCCGGCTATAAAAGAACTACAGCACCACGGTCGCTCGCCTTCAACGTCACGAGCGACAACTTTCTCAAAACTTATTTTAATACGTTTTTAAAAGCCGTTAACTGTTCTGTAAAATCGACTCAAGGATTGAAATTGGCAGAGGAATAAGACAAGCGTGTCCTTTTTCTGTTAGCAACCCAATTATTAGCTCTTCGTCTCATTAAAGGATATTTTCAAGGTATTACAACTATGGGAAAATAATGTTAATGTGCAGATGATACAACACTCTTTCTAAAAGATGAATCTATATCTATCAGATTAAGTATGAATCTGAGTAAATCCATGACTTTTCCATTAAAAAAATGTAAATAATTATAAACCTATAAACACAACTTTTCCTCTTATATCTGGAATAAGAGAAATTTTAGATAAACATAAATCACTTTTTGTTAAATGAAAATAATATTTGATTGATGAATAGTGATGATTATCTTGACAAATTAAAAATCCCTTCTTAAAAATGACTAATGAAAACCCTATATAACTAATTACATTTGTATTGGAAATATTAATATTTTACAAAACAACATACCAAATAAATATATTAGACGTTTAGTAAATTATGTTACATATCCTCCAGCTAGATTTTTGTTGCTCATCAATATTTGGAGACTTAAATTGGCGTAATGCTCGGAGAACGGTTGATCATAACAACGTAAAGGACGTTTCATATTAAATATTGCATAGAATTTATGTATTGGAACGTTTTGAATTGAATATCGATGACTCCTGTGAATTCTGTACTAATGAAAAATAAAAATAAATTGCATTTATATAAAGATATTTTGGGTTGATGTCGAGAATTTCATTATAAGAAAACATAATAAAGCTGATAAAATGATATATGTTGATGATTATGGGATAGAAAAGGATAAAGCGTATATTATTAAATTACTGGTTATAATGGGGAAGTTTCATATACACAAAAAACGAAGTGGTCGGTTGGTAATTAATTTTATTAACAATTTAAACACTTATATATACATACATGTAAAACAAACAGGACTTCTAAAATTATTTTATATTTGTAATTTTGTGTACTGATGGCATTTATATGAAAAGTTGTATTTCTCTTGTTGTTGATATATATGTTCATATGCAATAAAAAAAACACTTATTTTTAACGTGTTCAGTGAAAATTATTTACTCTGTATATTAATTTTAATTTACGTTTCATATAAAAAACTAGAGCCAAACTAAAACTGAAATAAGACATTAGTAATAAATAGAATAAATTAAATGATCATAACGGAATGGCACGTGTTTCTGTACACAATAACTCCCTGATTAATATGAAAATGTGAATTAAAAACGTATCCCCGAGTATTTAATCTGGTCAATAACAGCAGCGTGAGCAAGTTTTTGGATATGGTAAGATTAAGCACCACATTTCAGCTCATTTTGATGATTTATTTCATCCTTGCTTCTAGGAAATCCTCAATCTATTACAGCTTCACGTGGCCGTAAGCATTTCATCTTAACGTGGTTTTGAGCACTATGCTTCATTAAAGTTTCACCACGTACAGCCGGTAAATGTGGTGTTGTTTACATGTAATAATCGTGATATGAGTTCGCCTTATGGTACCCAGCATCCCCGCATCATTAAACGAGCATCTTCCATCCGAAGCCTTGTGTCGCGTTTCGGGACAAAGCACAAAAAACTATTATAAAATTGATCTGGAAAATACTGTAAATTGATAAACTGTTCAGCGTGATGCCGTTGAATGTCTCCGACAGCGCCTTAGCAATGGTCTTTTTTAACTTAAATAAAAGTATCGTGAACTTGTGTGAACCACGGACCTTATTTAAGAGATTTAACCCAAATCCCGTTCAAAAAACCCATTGACGATGGAACCGGAAGTGCTAAAATACTAACTCCCTTCCGGGTTTGCGCCTACAAAGTGACATCATATGGTGCTTTTCCACTGCATGGTACGGCACGGTACGGTATGGTACGGTTCACTTCTGGGGGGTTTTCCACTGGGTACTGTACCTAGTACCTGGTACTTTTTTAGTACCACCTCTGCCGGGGTTCCAAGCGATCCGTACCGTTACCAAAACGTGACGTGTAAACTCTGCTGATCTCTGATTGGCCAGAGAAAATCGTCATTACTGCGTCACTGAATTTGCGACACGAGACCCATAGACCCGCTAGATTTAAATCAGCACCGCCAGCGAAGGAGCGGACGCACTTCTGTATCAACCACAAAATAGCCGTTTCGTGGTCTGTTGAGGAGACGTTCCTCTCGTTGATAGCCGAGGAGCGGATCCAGCAAGAGTGAATTAAAAAGTCTTATGAATATACTTTTTGCACTTTGTATATTTTCAGAGTATGTTTTCTGTTTATATTTTTACCTTTGTATCTGTGTTTTGCTTCAATTAAAAACAATCTGATCGAATAAGTGTCCCTCCAGACTATATTAAACATGTATTATTGTATGAGCACGTAATGAACCTCTTGAAAAAGACGAATTATTAATGCCACGATGATACAATCCAACACATAAATAAAAAAAACAAGGGATACATTGAACATTACCCTCCTCCTCTACAGCCCGTGGCACTGCTGCTGGGGGGGGAGGGGGGTTGGGGGGTAGATCTCAAGCATTTTCATGGGCTTGTCCATTGCTGTTAAACACATCCACATGCCGAGAATGAAGAACAGAATTCCGTCTCCTTTCTTTGTTGTGAGTTTGTTTGTGGCGCGTTTATGATGATGTCACAGCAGTAGAGGCGGAGCAAATATAACGACGCGTGAATAATCCCGCCCACTCTATAGCGGTACTAAACGCAAACCGACCCGAACCGAGCCGTGCCGTAACGAGCCGTGCCAAACCGTGCCGTACCATGCAGTGGAAAAGCGCCAATAGTTCCACCACTCTATTCCAGGCCTTCAGCCGTCAGTCTACAGTAACCGGGGCCCGGGGCCAGAGTCAGACAGGGGCCACTTGTGCTTTTAGTGGGCACAATTTTAAAACTAATCTTAACCTATTTTAATATTATTCATTCAGTCATTTTTTTTCACCATGTCATATATCACTACAATCTCTAATTTCAACTAAAATGGATAGGCTTCATTTATTTGACACATCATTTTGTATTGTAGTGTCAAGAGCACTCGTTATTGAAGGGGGGGGGGGCGGGGGGGGTCTCATGAGTGACATGTGACACACGGCAACCACAATACCACTGTATAACGAAGCTTATGAATTTTTAGTCGAAATATTCCCAAAATATATCATGAAGTATCTTGATTCTCAAATATGAGTAAGCAAATGTATTTTGCACCTTTATAGATTATGTTAGTTGATGGGCGAAGTAGCCCAATCGTGTAATCTATTATGTTTTTTACTTACGTACCAGATATGGGTGTTACCATAAAATATTTGTAATATGCATGACTTTAATGTGAATTTAATAAAACATTGTAAGTTACTAATTAGCCTATGCTTAAAAGAGAGCAACGAATGTTTACCTCCAAAGAACTCTCAAAAACTTCCATAATAATCACTGAAGCTGTTTACACTCAGAAATTAATATTTGATTTTTTTCATAGTTTCCTTAATCTGAGAGGTTCAAGACTTGGCTACTTTTCATAAGTTTGCCACCGGAACACATACAAAATAAGAGGACTCGATTCAACAAATTAAGTGGTTGAAAAAATAAAACTCCTTAATTTGTCATTGGTGCCCAAAAATAGGCACCCATAGGAAATGAATGGGAATACTAAAATTCAAAGAATTGTTTTATTTGTCCAATACAAATCAATAAATTCAACACAATGCAGATCATACATACACATAAATTGTCTATACAGCATTCTCAATGTGGTAAAGACTCACTCTCTCACACATACACTCTCTCGCACACACACACACACAGACACACACACACACACACACACACACACACACATACTCTCTCGCACACACACACACACTCTCTCGCACACGCACGCGCACACACACACTAGGGGAATGACTTCTGATTTTTTAAAGTCGACTTGTGTGATGAAAGTCGAGTCGAAGTCGACTAGTCGCTGATATGACCCCGTCCCAACCCGCAAGAGTCTGTCGAAACGACTTTTCAGCGACATAACGCTCACAATACTGGGCTTTGGGACAGAAACCAAGGTCTCTTCCATATGGACAGGGTACGAAGAGGCATCTGCGCATGACCACGATCATACAAAACGGATTCCCTCTCGAGGAAAACCCCTTGGGTTTCAACCACCACTGTAGGGGTCTCATGTACAGAAGGTATTACGTTGGACGCAGCTGCTACGAGCCTCAGCAGACGTTGGAACTGCTTTACAGTGAGATCGTGGCCCATTGCCAAGATGGACTCGATACGAGCAGGAGACAAATGTGCCCGCATCGTTGTAGAGTCCCATACCACCCCCAGGAACGTGGATCACTGGACGGGCAACAACACGCTCTTTTTCGTCAACCCCGAGCTTTGAAGGGTGGCTAAGGATGACATCTCGATGCCGAACCGCCATCTCTCGAGACTGGGCTAGTGTAAGCCAGTCGTAGATATAATTCAGCACACGGGTGCCCTGCAGCCTCAGAGGTGCGAGAGCTGTATACATGCACTTGGTGAAAGTGCGAGGGGAGAGAGTTAGGCCAAACGGAAGAACCCAATATTGGAACGCTTCGCCCCCGAAAGCGAATCTCGGGAACTTTCTGTGAGAAGGAATGATGAAAACAAGTTAGTAGATCTATCGTGACAAACCAGTCCACGGATCTAATCTGACTCACGATGGTAGGAATAGTGTGGTAGGAATAGCTTGGTAGGAATAGCTTTCCTGTAGCTCAACTGGTAGAGCATGGCGCGAGCAACGCCAAGATCAGGGGTTCGATTCCCAGGGAAAGCAAGAGCTGATAAAATGTAGAAACTGTAACTTGAATGCAATGTAAGTCGCTTTGGATAAAAGCGTCTGCTAAATGCATAAATGTAAATGTAAATGTAGTGTGCATCTTGAACCTGAATCTCCTGAGAGAACTATTCAAGTGCCGCAGATCTAAAATACTTCTTGGGAACTATGAAGTACCGGCCGTGGAACCCGGACTCCCTGTCTGACGGAGGAACACGTTCTATGCCCTCCGTGAACTTTCCTGTTCCATCACCCGACCCTGCTTAGGGTGCACCACAGTCCAGACCACCCCAGTGAACTTCGGGGGGGGGGGGCGGTAACCGAACTGCAGTCTGTATCCCCTTTGTACTGTACACAGGACCCATGGGGATATACTCGGAAGGTACTGCCATGCACTGATATATTCTACTGCTCTTCAAGTATTGTTTACGATCCCCTGAAGTGGAATACTTGCAGGAAAAGATCGAAACGATTTTCTGTGTACAGCCGCTGTCGCTACCAGTCCGCAAGCCCTTGGGATGGACATTGCAGCGATTCCTAAGGGTTCCGAGGTGGAAACAACCTTAAATCGCTCCACCCCAGGGGGGGCAACCCTCAAAGGCCCTGCGAAGACTTTCTCGCCTGAAGAACGGTCCTCAAATCGCCCTTCGGCTCGGCAGGCTTCAGGCGAGAGTGTCGCCTCTGTTACCAAGATCCCTGGAGAGGTACCTGTACGGTACGAGGAGCTTGATGCCGGCTGGGGCCGCACACTCGGAACAGCCTTCTTAGATTTAGAGTGCCATATAAGCCCTGTGCCAGGATGGGTGGAAGGGAAGAGAGCGAGGACCCAAATGCAGGAGGAAAAAAGGGCTTTTTATTAATAAATAATAAATAAAACAAACAAACAAAAACAACCCCGTAGGAGAAAAACAAACTGGCAAGGCAGGACAAGGCAGGACACAAGACGGACGACGACCCAACATATGGCAATGAACCCACACGGAACTGCAAACACAAGAAGATTATAAAGGGAGCAAATGAGGAGGGTAACGAGGGAGAGCAGCTGGGGAAAATTAATCAATAAACAGGTAACAAGATGGGTGGGGTCAAGACAAATGACATGAGCACATGGCACACAGAAAACTAGGACATGAGCCACGACACACGACACAAAACAAAAACACAAGCACATGGCCAGCAAGCAAATCACCAGCCATGTGCAAAACAAGACACGAACACGCAACTAATGAGAAAACTCATAAGCCACGTGTTCACACAAGACATGAAAGCAACGAAAGCACACAGCCAATGAAATACACAAGCTGCGTGCCACACAGCACAAGATATCACATGAATGCACGTAGCCGATAGAAACACGAACTGCGTGCAACACAACAAAACACACGTGGACAGGAGTTCGGTTTCGCTCGGCACCACGCACTCACACAAAGACAGAAAATGGAGCGCAAGTGTCCGAACCCCCGACACGAAACCCAAACTCAAGACATAAGTGCTGGGATCCGAACACCACGCTCCAACACGAAACAAGGTACGCAGACGAGAGAGCGCACGGCTCGAGCACACTCGAAGCCGTGCGCTCACATGAATCCCGGACATGACAGGAGTATCAGGGCTCTGTCACAAAACCATGAATAACACTAGACCGAAGTGACAGAACCCTGACATCCTGCCCACCTATAATGATGCATCACGACAAGGTTTGGTGGGCAGTACCGGGGGTTTAAGGGACGACACAACGTCAGGGTAGATGTAGCTGGCTAAAGCCTCTTCCACCCGAGGCATCATCCCATAACCGTACTCACGTGCTCCTAAAACGTTACTATAATCTAACACAGAAGGGTTAGACAGTCATGAGGTGTACGGTTTATTCCATGAATCGCCGTGTAAGTCAGGGAAAAATGGTAAACCCCAGCGTTGAGGCTGAGACCCGTGGTGCAAGAAGCTCGAGAGCTGTCCGGGCGTGCTGAGCTCCCAAACAATGAACACAAAGCTGATGTTTTCCCCACCAATTAAAAACCTCAAGCAGGGATGCACACACTGCCTAAAAAATCCACTCGCCACGACAATATATATAGCTTGTGACAACATCAAATAAGAGACAATGACACAGAGTGCTTGCTGGAGAGCAAAAAGCGGACTCTGTTGTGTGCCGGCGTCCCTTTGTAGCTTCCGAGTCATGACGCAACACCAATCAGGACTGAAATAGTTTCATTCATGCTTCAGACGTGATACGATAAAATAACCATAATCTGTTATGATCAGCTGTGTTCCGTTCATCGCCTGAAGAAACGGGAACATTTGAAAAAAGGAACTTGAGCATGCAAAAGACGAGATATGTGAACGACCCATTCATGAGAAGAGACTCTATTACATCTCACTGTTACTGATTTATCATGCAGCTCAAAGCATTATGGGTAGAATCTCTCGTCAGTCTGTTCTGATTCATTAACACAGTTTCACTGATGATTTATGATCGACCCAAAACCCCGGATAGAGCGTCTGAGTGAATGTGGTCTGGACTGTGTGGATGAGGTTCATTGTGTCAGAGACGCTGTAGAAGGACAGAGTTCCTGCACTGTGATCCACAAACACTCCTATTCTCCTGATGATGGACTTCACAGGGAGACGAGTCTCGATGTTATTGTGTGTGAATGAGCAACTGGAGCGAGAGCAGAACAAACTCCAGGACTGATCATTAGATCCAAAGAAACACTCATCACCTTCTCCCTTTCTCCTGATGCTCTTATATGACACTGATATACACACATAATCTCCACTCCACTGCAGCTCCCAGTAACAGCGTCCACACACACTCTCTCTACACAACACCTGACACACATCAAATCTGTCTGGATGATCCGGATACGACTGATCTGTGTCAGTGTTAGTAATCACTCTGTTGCTCTCAGACAGATGGAGGAGTTTATTCACTGTGTTCAGATCCAGAGAGAGCTGATGGGAATCTGATGGAGATAAAACACATCAGAATCAGGAATTATGAATCTGTTTGATATTTTCATGTAGCTGAACTCTTCATGTTCAGTGTATCATCAGTGTCTCAGTACAGATGATATCTGTGCAAATCATCGTTTACTAGGGCTGCCTCATAACAGAGGTTTAGTCGATCACAATTTTATTAGTCGCAGGGGGGAAAAAAAGTCAGTTTCGGTTTAATTCATTTCAGTCACAATTACTCAGTTATTAACAATGACTTGCTGCCACCTACTGGCAGTATTCATTTCACATTTAAAGTATCTTTTTATTTTAGTTTTTATCATTTTAAATATCAAAACTCAACGTTTTATGTTTAATACAGTATCTCACAGAAGTGAGTACACCCCTCACATTTGTGTCAATATTTTATTATATATTTTCATATGACAACACTGAAGAAATGACACTTTGCTACAATATAAAGTAGTGAGTGTACAGTTTGTATAACAGTGCAAATTTGCTGTCCCCTCAAAATAACTCAACACAGCCATTAATGTCTTAACCGCTGGCCACAAAAGTAAGTACACCCCTGTTAGACGTTGAAGATCTTGATAAAGATGTTTATTGCAGCATAGCAGTGACAAAGTACATGTTGTACCTTGGGTTCAACGGAGTTGGAATGACCTAATGACTTTCTTCTTCTCTATAATAATTAAGCCTTTTTGGGATATGAGCATGATCAAACGTATATTGTGGAGTGGAATCTGAGTCGAGGCAGACAATAGATTCTTACACCCCTAAGTGAAAATGTCCAAATTGTGCCCAATTAGCCACTTTCTCTCCCCGGTGTCATGTGACTCGTTAGAGTTACAAGGTCTCAGGTGTGAATGGG
This sequence comes from Schizopygopsis malacanthus, assembly GCA_027474115.1. NCBI lineage: Eukaryota > Metazoa > Chordata > Actinopteri > Cypriniformes > Cyprinidae > Schizopygopsis > Schizopygopsis malacanthus. Next base: position 30,031,333 of record CM049878.1, read on the forward strand.
GAGCAGGTGTGTTAAATTTGGTGTTATCTCTCTCACTCTCTCATACTGGTCACTGGAAGTTCAACATGGCACCTCATTGCAAAGAACTCTCTGAGGATCTGGAAAAAAGAACCGTTGCTCTACATAAAGATGGCGTAGACTATAAGAAGATTGCCAAGACCCTGAAACTGAGCTGCAGCATGGTGGCCAAGACCATACAGCGGTTTAACAGGACAGGTTCCACTCAGAACAGGCCTCGCCATGGTCAACTTAAGAAGTTTGTCAGTGCTCAGACCATACGCCGCACACTGCATTACATTGGTCTGCATGGCTGTCGTCCCAGAAGGAAGCCTCTTCTAAAGATGATGCACAAGAAAACCCGCAAACAGTTTGCTGAAGACAAGCAGATTAAGGACATGGCTTACTGGAACCATATCCTGTGGTCTGATGAGACCAAGATAAACTTATTTGGTTCAGATGGTGTCAAGCGTGTGTGGCGGCAACCAGGTGAGGAGTACAAAGACAAGAGTGTCTTGCCTACGGTCAAGCATGGTGGGGGGAGTGTCATGGTCTGGGGCTGCATGAGTGCTGCCGGCACTGGGGAGCTACAGTTCAATGAGGAACCATGAATGCCAACATGTACTGTGACAAACTGAAGCAGAGCAGGATCCCCTCCCTTCGGAGACTGGGCCGCAGGGCAGTATTCCAACATGATAACGACCACTGCCTTGCTAAAGAAGCTGAGGGTAAAGGTGATGACTGGCCAAGCAGTTCTCGAGACCTAAGCCTTATTGAGCATCTGTGGGGCATCCTCAAACAGAAGGTGGAGAAGCACAAGGTCTCTAACATCCACCAGCTCCGTGATGTCGTCATGGAGAAGTGGAAGAGGACTCCAGTGGAAACCTGTGAAGCTCTGGTGAACTCCATGCCCAAGAGGGTTAAGGCAGTGCTGGAAAATAATGGTGGCCACACAAAATATTGACACTTTGGGCCCAATTTGGACATTTTCACTTAGGGGTGTACTCACCTTTGTGGCCAGCGGTTTAGACATTAATGGCTGTGTGTTGAGTTATTTTGAGGGGACAGCAAATTTACACTGTTATACAAGCTATACACTCACTACTTTACATTGCAGCAAAGTGTCATTTCTTCAGTGTTGTCACATGAAAACATATAATAAAATATTTACAAAAATGTGAGAGGTGTACTCACTTCTGTGAGATACTTTACATATATTTATATATATATATATATATAACTCCGTGCTTGCCTCACAGACATGAAAACTATATCTACAGAAAGCGAAATGTATATTTTTAAATGAAGCCATTCAAATGGAAAACAAATATTTTCAGATTATGTAATCCATATGAAACACGTCCACTGTGGAGATGACGAGTCAGTGTCGACTTCATCACTGCAGCCGAAAATACAGAAAACACTAGTTTATCAATTAATTATTATGATGTAAAGGCAGTCGTCTTGCTGTTTTTCTTGAAATATTCATAATCATTACTTCTGCGGTGCGCTGTGGCAAGCTTTGTGTGTGCGCTTGAGTGCTGATAGCCTATAGGCAATTAATGGCTCATTATTATGAATTAAATGTTTAATTAATATAAACGTGCGATTCAAATGAACGACTATTAGTCGATCAGAAAAATATTTAGTCGAGGGCAGCCCAATCATTAACATCATTTATAAAACTCTTCTTTCTCCTTCTACAGAAGAACATGAACACACTCAGTGAGTTTTCTGCTGGTTTTCTTTCTGACTTACATCGTAGGAAGTCGTTACTGGTCTTGGGAACAATGTTGGTCAATGTGACTGTGGAAATCAACAGACATGAACAGTGTGATTCTCATGATCCTGCATCCATTACTAACACATTTCTAATATGATGTTCTCCATGATATGAGATGAAGATGGAGAGCAGATGAATCTGCAGGACTTTACCTCTGTCTGAGATCTTCTTGAGCTCCTCTTTGCAGAAATCCTCTGGTTTGTCTCTCAGCTGACGGACAGATTCTCTCAGACCATCAAAAGAGATGAGAGAACTGAAGAGATCATCATTTACATCTGTAGATTCAGGAGGTGCTGAGAGAGACTGGAAACTCTACAGAAAACAGAAATCAAAACTCATCAGCTCCACACTTCACCCAATAACCTGCACCAACATCAGATTTGAGCGGCTCTTGTTGACTTGACTGATCTTCAGTAATCAACTCAATCCAGCACTTTCACAGCATCTTCTCATATTCATTATATCACATTAGAGCTACAGATTCTAGCATTTGCCACGTACACTATGTGAACTTTCTAGGAAACAGTTTGTATTATAAAATATATGCTAAGAACATAAATGTCCATCTAACAGCTCAAGAAAACCAATGGAGTCTCATTGTAGGGTTGAGTAGATTTGCTCAGGAAAAGCAGTTCAAAGGCTACGATTAGATTGACCATTATTTATAACTTTAGAGCGTCTGGAGACACTAACACTCCACAAGAACCCTTAAGCAGTGGTGTAAAGTAACTAATTACAGATACGGGTACATTTTTCATTCGTTCATTTGTTCATTGTGCTTGGAATTCACTCTCTGGAAACCGTTACCCCCGCCTAGCTACAGGAGGGCTGTGATGGGGAAAATTAGAGCTCCTCCTACTAATGCCGTTCTAGCTGTTCCAGCCACTCTGTCCTGGGAGGGCAACCAGCATCTGGTCCAGGCAATGATTGATCCCAGCACCGCAGTATCTGAGGTCACTGACATGTAGTCTTTCCCTGGCTGCACACGGGGCAGGCCTCCAAATAGACCTTCACGTCCTCCTTGATGGACGGCCACCAAAACCGCCGCTGGAGGAAGTCAAGAGTGCGAGCATTTCCCAGATGGCACAATCAAGGGAGACTTGCTGAACACTGCCTTGAATTGATGATAGGAAATGGGGACTCAAGACAGGTCGACAGACTCTTGAAACTCAGAACTAGGGGCCGAGGGACTCAGGGAGGTGAGAAGGCAAGTGGAACCCCAGATCAGAATGGTGCCAGCAGACCAGTCGATCCAGGGATTATGTCTGCGCAGCCAGGGGTGGCCCAGGATAACAGGATACTCAGATAGTCAGTAAGACAGAAGGTCTCCTCCTGCTGGTGTTGATAGATGGTAAGTCGCAGGGACTGAGTGACCTTTGTTACTCTGCCCAGTTCCAGAGGTCTGCCAATCAATGCCGTAACAGCCTGGGGATGAGGTAGAAGTTGGGCGGGGATCCCAAGTTCCTTAACCAAGGATAGATCCAGGAAGTCGCCATAGGCCATGGTCGCACCTTTGTCTTGTCACTGAACTTTGTCACGGGACTCCTAGCATCCCAGGGCAACACTGCCATCCTGGTGGTTGTGGACCGGTTCTCTAAGGCTGCACGGTTCATTCCCCTGCCCAAATTGCCTTTGGCCAAAGAGACAGCAGAGCTCCTCATGAACCATGTCTTCCGGGTGTTTGGAGTTTCCCTGGATATTGTCTCCGACCGAGGGCCCCAGTTCTTGTCCTAGTTCTGGGGGGCCTTCTGTAAGCTGGTTGGGGCCACAGCCAGCCTATCGTCTGGGGTCTATCCAGAGTCTAATGGCCAGACGGAACGGATTAACCAGGATCTGGAGACCCCTCTGCTCTGTATGGCGACCAATGATCCCACCTCTTGAACTACCTACATAGGTCCTCGGCCCCTGGACTATATATACCGGGTATATATACTGTATAATGGGGTTTACCCCCATTGTTCCCTGAGGAAGAGTCACAGGTTGGCGTTCCCTCAGCCCAGTGTTTTATCCAACGCTGTCTGCAGACCTGGAGGAAGGTTCGGTGTGCCTTTCTTCAGACCTCCCAGAGATACCAATGACAGGCTAATCCCTGCCACCAGACGGCCACTAATTTCCAAGCTGGTAAAAGAGTCTGGTTAGCCACCACGAACCTGCCCCTCCGGGTCGAATCAAGGAAGCTTTCCCAGAAATACATTGGCCCTTTTCGCGAACCCTGTTTTCTATTGTTTGTTTCTTCCCTGTTCACTTGGAATTAACCCCATGTCTCATTGTTAAAACCAGTCTTGTCTTCTCCATTTTTTAATACCATAACTAACACGGCAATACGCATGTGTGTGAACCGATATCATGTTAATATTTTAGACCTATGTGTTGGGTTTTGCTCAATATGATGTTAAGTGGCGGATCGGTGGGCATGCTGCAGTTGAATATCTAAATATGAGACGTCCTCAGTCCCAGACGAAACCTAAAATACTATGTGGAGGATGTAAAATAATTCAATAATTAAAATATGGCCGCGTGGTGAACCTATGAACTGAACTCATTTTTAAACACAGTCTCCATGCTATGTACACATATAGATATCCTAACAAATTCAATTTTGGCTGTAATATTAGTGTGCCATTCATACATTGCTCTTGAGAAATTTAATCTTTGTTGTCCCCTACTGTTAGATGAAATTTACGCCCTTGTTGAAAGCCCATTTTATGAAAGATTGTGTTGATAAAGGTTTACGGTTCATTTTCAGCAAACAGTGAATCTCTTGCAGCTGCTGGGTGCTGATATAAACACCTATTAAATGAGTGTCAGCAATATTTAATCAGTGTTTAGTTACCTGTGTCTCTGTCCTCTGTTCTGCAGCTGATACGGTGTCGTGGTTTTTATGGTCATCCATACACAACACACATATACATTTCTGGTCAGTGAGACAGAAAACCTCGAGGAGCTTCTCATGTTTCTGGCAGATCATCTCCTGCAGTCGTCCAGTAGCTTCAGTCAAATTGTGTCTCTTTCCTTTAAACCAACTCTCATGTTGTTCGAGGTGATTCTGACAGTATGAGTTCAGACACACCAGACAGGACTTGACGGCTTTGTATTTTCTTCCAGTACAGACGTCACACTGAACATCTCCAGCTCCAGCGTCAGAGTCAGCAGAGAGTTTGGTCTTCTTCAGTTTCTCCACCACTTTAGCCAAGATGGTGTTTCTAGCTAAAGCAGGTCTTGGACTGAAAGTCTGTCTGCACTGAGGGCAGCTGAAGACTCTCATCTGATCCTCCTGATCCCAGCAGTCTGTAATACAGCTCTTACAGTAACTGTGTCCACAGGGAATGGCCACTGGATCCTTCAGGAGATCCAGACACACTGGACACAAGAACTCATCCTGAGAAAATCTGGCTTCTGCCATTTTACTACAAGAATACAGAGACCCAAACACACAACAGCTCAACTACACTTCAGCTTCTCTTTTCCTGAAGTCATGTGATTCCTGTTTCTGTGTTTGAGTCACGTGAGAGAAAAAAAGCTGCTTCCTCATTCCTGCTCCTGTAGAGTCTCTCTCTCTCTCCCCCTCACTCACTCACTCACACACTCACACACACACTCACACTCACACACACACACACACACACACACACACACACACACACACACACACCACACACACACACACACTCACACACACCTTTGAGTCATCATTCTACCTGCACACTGTCGCTTTAAGATTTGGTTAGGATTTATTGTGCAGAAAAGTGTTTGGACCTATTTAGCAGATAAATGGCGGACACACGAAAGCGTCCCTCTGCGAGCTCCTCTGAGAATAACCCAAAATATCACATTCACGGAGAAGGCATCCCTGGCTCATCCACATTATTTATTAAGTTATATGCTGCAGTTTTCTACGGGCTCTCGTCTTTCCTTATTGTTGTCGTTAACAAAAGTGTTCTTACTAATTACAGGTAAGTTAATCGCATTAATATTATATCCATTGATGTGCTATTTCAGCACATTCTTTCATTATGCTTTTAATAATACTTTGTTTTTATTATTTTGCTTAGTACTCTTATTCACCTTTGCTATGACTTATGACTGGTCACTTTAGACACGTGTTGCTCAATGCAATCTCTCCCTATTATTGTGGCTCTTTTGAACAGGTTCATTATTTGCATGGATTATGTCAATTAGCCATCAGCATAATTAATAATTTTGTAAATGTGCACTTAATAAACTGTGTTTCCACTCAGATTCCCGTCTTCTTTAGCAGTGGGAATTGGACAAGTAAGCAAATTATTAACTGTACTTTATTATTATTATTATTAAGTTTATGTTTATTTTTTATTATTTATCCAGTGTGTCTTAACTAATTATGAATCTCACAAACCCTTGAGCTATTAGTTGTTGTTTTTTGCCCTTCATTTTCTTTTATTTAGGGATAAATTGGCTTATTACAGCCACTTTACATTCACAAAAAAATCAGTGAAGATTAAATATTGATCCGAGTTAAAATACTTTATTTTAAAGCTTCTGCTCGTCCATTAAAATTAATTTTAAATTCAGCCTGGTGTGTAACAAATACAACTGTAATCAATGACCATAAAGTGAGAAAGATGATGTCACTATCATAAACTTATGTTATTTGTATACCTAATAAGAAACTATGATTATTGATTGATTAGCTACGATTTCTTTTTATATATATATATATATATATATATCCTGGAGAAGTACTGAGAACTACTGTAGCCTATACAGGTTCATAATTGATATTAATTATGCATAATGTGTAATTAATTCTAAAATGAAGATCATGGTAACCAACTAGTATTATTATCAAATATAATTACTATAGTTGTGACAGTCGCCGGTAGTGCACGTGACGTCACACACTCTATAACAAGCACGATACAAAGTTTTGTAAACAAGTGTAATAATCCTATAATAATAGTTTTATTTAGACTATACATTTATGATAATTCACAAATTACCTTAAACGCCATACACGGCGTTTCCTTAGTTTGGCAGGTTTGAGCACAGGAAAATACTGTTTATTACTTTATGTTTTAATTAAGTTGGTATTTATTTATTTTTTTCTGCATGTGTACGATAAAAGTATGGAAATCGTTCCCGAACTAGATGAAGATACATGTCTTGGCGTTTGATGTATTTTTTTGAACCAATCAGATAAGAGTAATGAAGTAATGAAGAGTAATGAAGAGTCAGCGAGAGCCTCGTTTGATTGGCTACAAGACAATATACACACAGAACTATTCACGGCAACCCGTCAAAATAAAAGTCTAAACTAGCCTCGTATCATATACACACAGAACTATTCACGGCAACCCGTCAAAATAAAAGTCTAAACTAGCCTCGTATCATATACACACAGAACTGTTCACGGCAAACCGCCAAAAGTTTAAACTAGTCTCGTATCATATACACACAGAACTATTCACGGCAACCCGTCAAAATAAAAGTCTGAACTAGCCTCGTATCATATACACACAGAACTATTCACGGCAACCCGTCAAAATAAAAGTCTGAACTAGCCTCGTATCATATACACACAGAACTATTCACGACAACCCGTCAAAATAAAAGTCTAAACTAGCCTCATATCATATACACACAGAACTATTCACGACCACCCGTCAAAATAAAAGTCTAAACTAGCCTCATATCATATACATACAGAACTATTCACGGAAAACCGTCAAAATAAAAGTCTAAACTAGCATCATATCATATACAGACAGAACTATTCACGGCCACCCGTCAAAATAAAAGTCTAAACTAGCGTCATATCATATACACACAGAACTATTCATGGCAACCTGTCAAAATAAAAGTCTAAACTAGCGTCATATCATATACACACAGAACTATTCACGGCAACCTGTCAAAATAAAAGTCTAAACTAGTCTCATATCATATACAGACAGAACTATTCACGGCCACCCATCAAAATAAAAGTCTGAACTAGCCTCATATCATATACAGACAGAACTATTCACGGCCACCCGTCAAAATAAAAGTCTGAACTAGCCTCGTATCATATACACACAGAACTATTCACGGCCACCCGTCAAAATAAAAGTCTAAACTAGCCTCGTATCATATACACACAGAACTATTCACGGCAACCCGTCAAAATAAAAGTCTGAACTAGCCTCATATCATATACAGGCAGAACTATTCACGGCCACCCGTCAAAATAAAAGTCTGAACTAGCCTCATATCATATACACACAGAACTATTCACGGCCACCCGTCAAAATAAAAGTCTGAACTAGCCTCATATCATATACAGACAGAAATATTCACGGCCACCCGTCAAAATAAAAGTCTGAACTAGCCTCAAATCATATACAGACAGAACTATTCACGGCCACCCATCAAAATAAAAGTCTGAACTAGCCTCCTATCATATACACACAGAACTATTCACGGCCACCCGTCAAAATAAAAGTCTAAACTAGCCTCGTATCATATACACACAGAACTATTCACGGCAACCCGTCAAAATAAAAGTATGAACTAGCCTCGTATCATATACACACAGAACTATTCACGGCAACCCGTCAAAATAAAAGTCTAAACTAGCCTCGTATCATATACACACAGAACTATTCACGGCAACCCGTCAAAATAAAAGTCTGAACTAGCCTCGTATCATATACACACAGAACTATTCACGACAACCCGTCAAAATAAAAGTCTAAACTAGCCTCGTATCATATACACACAGAACTATTCACAGCCACCCGTCAAAATAAAAGTCTAAACTAGCCTCGTATCATATACACACAGAACTATTCACGGCAACCCGTCAAAATAAAAGTCTGAACTAGCCTCGTATCATATACACACAGAACTATTCACGACAACCCGTCAAAATAAAAGTCTAAACTAGCCTCATATCATATACACACAGAACTATTCACGGCAACCCGTCAAAATAAAAGTCTAAACTAGTCTCATATCATATACACACAGAACTATTCACGGCCACCCGTCAAAATAAAAGTCTAAACTAGCCTCGTATCATATACACACAGAACTATTCACGGCAACCCGTCAAAATAAAAGTCTGAACTAGCCTCATATCATATACACACAGAACTATTCACGGCAACCTGTCAAAATAAGAGTTTGGTTTAACTTATTGAAGACATTGTGCCAGTAATAGGCTATATTACTATTATTTAGTCAAATGTACGTAATACTACAATACAACTACTGTTGAAAAATAATAAAACTTAATTTTTTAAAGAAGTAATCACAAAATATTTTTATTTTAATCCCCTTTATTTGCCAAAAATTTAAATGTTTAATTTTCATTAATTAAAATATAAATTAAATCAATGTGTTATGCCTTCATCTGATAACCATTAAAATGTATATACACAACACAGAATTTCATTCAACACAGGGCATTTCATAAGGCTACTGTATGAATAAATATATTTGTATGCATTCAAATAATTAAACGTGCTAAAACACATAATTTGGCAACAATAAAACATAAGGTGAGAAAAAAATAAAACATTTCATACGGTCCTAAACATGTAAATTTTGTTACGCTTTTAATAAGTTAATGTTAAATTGTGTAAGTTTCATGATTTTAATTAATTAAACATGCTTTTTGATTAATACAATTTCATTTGATCATTAAAAAGGAGTCCATAAAAATAAAAAGGGGGAAAAAAACGGCATCCATAAAACTAAAAATGGGAAAAAATGAATTTAGAAAAAAATTAAACTGAATTTGGGAAAAAAAATCAAACGGATTTCATACGACCCTAAAGATAGTATGGACCTATGCTAACAAGTTAGGAAGCCGTTTTAAATTCAAATGGTGGTAAAACACCTAATTTACATTATTTTGTCCGCGTGCATTAAGCTTTTTCTTAATTAAACCGATATATTGCACACTGTAAGATTCCAGCAGCTGATGAAGGCTCTTTATGTGGTTTCAGATGTTTGCAACAGTTGTTGTGCTGCGAGGAGCAAAGTCATTAAATGTGGTATATTTCCCAGATTTTGATAGGCATGTACTTCATAAGGTAGGTCTGCGCACACTTAACACCGAACTAATTCAGTCTTCATGTATTCAGCACTCTTTATATCTTCTGTGTAGGTATGGCCACTACCTTTATTGTATGTGGGAAATCAGTTAACAGGCCTGTTTGGAACAAAACAACTCAAGTATGTGTGCAATATGCTAAAAAAAATAAAAAAATGCATGGCTGTTGTTATGATATTCTGAATAATGCTGTATGGCTCTGTTGCAGTCTGCCAATGTTTACCGTGCTCAGAAGATTCTCCATTTTGTTCACAATGCTGTTTGAGAGTTACCTGCTAAAGTATGTCTAGTGTACTCCGCCGACTCGGGTCTTACGAGATGTGAGATTTATACTTTTTAAAATGAGTATTGGTTTTTATTTTTATTAAAACAATTGTATTTTGTAGAAAGGAATTTTCTCGGTCCATAAAGGCGACCATTTTCACTATGATCCTGGGAGCTTTTATTGCTGCAAGGTAAGCAAGACTGAATAAAACTATTACGTTTGAGTTTTAATTCCTAGGTCTTGCAGAAAATCTAGTTTTTTTATGTTGTCTGTGTGGTGGTTTTAATTTGCTTTTAGACCAATTAATCAACACAATGAAAGAGTATTTTCTCCTTAAAACGCTAGTTTCCCAGAAATGCGGTTTGCTACGTAACAAAATTCAATAATCAATCACGACAAGGGATATATTGCTATCATTAGCATATCCCTCTCCATTTATACAAACGCATTAGGAATGGGCGATATGGCCTAAAAAATTTATCACGATCATTTCAGGTATTTATTGCGATAAAGATACCAATGACGATAATATATATATATATATAATTATTATAAATTTTCTTCTGTGAAATAGCAATTATGTTATGTTTAAGTTACTGTGCTGAAAAATAATCACAACAATTACACAATAATAATTCAAATAAATGACAAGTTTAAAATGTAAACAGATTCTGTATTTATTTATACTCTCGTGGCGCAAACAGCATACAATGTCTTCAGTTGTGTTTCAACTGCAAATAACTCCTGATAAAGTAACAAACATGTTAAAGACGTTCAGTGTGAGAAACAGTCAACGACACACTCTTAGCAGGTAAATATCATACGTGTGTGGAACATTTTAGGTCGTTCAATTTTCAACACTCTTGTCCCGTAAAAAGTAATGATCCCAACTATGTCTTCAGATAGTTTACAAAATAGTGCAAAACACATGATAAATTGAAAAAACAAATCAATAAAAATAATAATAATATTTATATTGCTCTTTGGTAAAAAAAAAAAAAAAAAAGGTTATACAAAATGTTAATAATTATCAATATCAAAACATGATATTGTTGATATATTTTTTAGCTATATCACTCAGCCCTACTTTGATGCCTCAGAATGCTGTCTGTTTATAAAGCAACCTGGACTTCTAACGACTGCGGCAGTGATGCACCGACTTTAACGATTAGCGATTGGTTCTTTTATTCAGAAGGCGGGGCTTCCTGCGATAAAGCGGCTATATTAACAATGCATTTTTCCAAGTGACATGTCTTGGGTATTCTATAGTCTTTGGTATAATTATGAATTATAGTATTTATTTTGTCACAAAGAATTTTGTGACTTGTATCTAGTTTTTTAATCTTCAATTAATTTGCCTTCATTTGACTTTCACAGTACAGATTTATCTTTTGACCTCCATGGATATGTGTTCATTACACTTAACAACATTCTGACTGCTGCTAATGGGGCTTATATGAAACAAAAACTGGACTCCAAGGTAAGTTATGTCATAAGCCGGATTTATGCTTGATTCATCCAATCAAGAACAGGTGTGTGTACACCAAATGTCCTGTTGTCTTTGTTTCACATGCTCGCAAATGTGCCAGTTCTCAGCAGCACGCACAGTTTTGCACACATGCCTTCAATTCCTAAAGCTTCATTAGTTCTGCGCATCACTAATCAAATAGTCGAAAACGGGCAAAAAGGCGGGATGTGGGCGGGGCTGGTTGCTGAAACCACGCCCACCTAACGCGATGGTGTTGACGCAGCAGCAATCCACCTGTCACTCAAGAGGCCATGCCCTTAATTATGCAGAACTTTAAGGCTTGATATAATTTAAACGGATGAGTAATAAAAAAAATTCACCCTCTCACAGTTGTCATGAAGGACAAAATGAACGATATACACCAAAATAATTTTTTGAACCAGACTGTAAACATGTTTTTTCAGCTGTAAAGTTGGGCATTTTAACTATTTAACTACCATTTTCTATGGGATTGACTCCCTTTTGCAGCCCGCCTCTAGTGGCCAGTCAACGAATTACAGTTTAAGTTACTTCCGTGTTTGTTTCAAGAGAGAGAGAGAGAGGGGGTTAATTTAAATATTAACCCATATTTAACCCATATTTAGTTTAACAGATTTTTTGCTCTCTGCATTTCAGGAACTGGGTAAATTCGGGCTGCTGTATTACAATGCTTTATTCATGATTATTCCCACTATGATTTTAGCCTGCTTTACTGGAGACATTAAAAAAGTAAGAATTTTAATCAAATATTATGACACTAAATGTTTCAAAAATGATATCTGACTTCATATAAATGAAAATGTACATTTGATAAAATACTGATCTTGTGAATCTCCAGGCTTTGGAGTATGATGGTTGGGTGGATATTTTCTTCATGATTCAGTTTGTGTTATCATGTGTCATGGGGTGAGCCTAATATTTCCAATCTTTTCTTGTCCTTACTTAAAGGTGAAATGTGTTAAATCTTATGATTATAACCTCAGTGGTTATGTTGACAGGTTTATACTCATGTACTCAATTATGTTATGCACCCATTATAACTCTGCTTTGACGACAACCATCGTCGGCTGTATCAAGGTTGGTAATTAACATTAAATCACATTAAATTAAATTAAATCAGTTAAGAATTGACTTTGTTTCCTTTCACCAACCCAACAGAATATCTTAGTGACATACATCGGGATGGTGTTTGGTGGAGATTACATCTTTACGTGGGTGAACTTTATCGGCCTGAACATCAGGTAAACCGGTTCATTTTAAAACGACGTTACTGGGACACTCTTATTGAAATACTGTACAAGATACCCTAAAATGTGATGTCACTTCCTCATCATGTCCTGATTATTAAGATGCAGTGATATATTTGGGTTTTCTCAGAAAACAAGAACTTCAGCTGCTCTATAAATATAGCTTTTCTTACTCCCCCCCCCCCCCCCCCCCCCCCCCCCCCCCATAGCATTGCTGGCAGTCTTGTGTACTCGCACATCACTTTCACTAAGGAACAAAAAAGTAAGCACAATACACAAATGTGGATTTTATATTTTAAAGTGCATCTCGAAACCATAATTGCATGCATTAATTTCCTTTTTTTAATAAGATGAAATGCATTTCAGATGACATGTTGAATATTGTCTTTTAACAGAAACATGTTGATGTTTAAACCAGTTTAAATGGGCATAAGTAAGTCGATAATGGGAGTCAAGAACCCAGTCTGAACCCGGTCCCATTTCACAACAGTGACCCGCAACTTTCCCAGCAACCTTGGTTTTGTTATGTTTTTATGAATCTGTTGCTATGGAAACAGTGACTTCCTGAACTACCATTGTGCCTCTGTTTGTTTTTGTAATGTTTCATTATTTTTATAAATCAATATATGATTTAATTTAATGTTGGATGAATGAAAAATGATTTCCTTTGCAATGAAGTTAATATTATCCTTTTGTCTTAGTAAATTGTAGATTCCTCAACTGTAGTTCAAGGTGGACTGTAATTGAGGGATGAGTAAATGTTATTTTTGTATTAATGTTTTGACATACTGGTATAAATTACGACACAACATGTGATTGCCGTTAAACCTGAAATAAACAAGTGCATGAACATGATTTAGTGTGACTGGTACATAAACACATGAAAAAAACTCAACCCGCTATCATCACTCTGCCTATTAATAACACGAGTTTACTCTTTCCAATTGCGTGTAATGCATACGCCGAAATCCAAGTTTGCATGCAATCCTTCCTATTGATTTCGGTGGAGAGCAGACGCGTCTGAATACCACGCGGCATCTTCAGCGGAAGTGACGTCACCAGCGAGGCGTTCGCGCGGGTCACCTGATGCGCGCGCGTACTGCTTCAAACAGGTGAGGACAACAATCTTTTTATGCATTTTTTGCACCTTTAGTAAACATTAGAAAAATGCGCACATTAATATAGAAACAATTAGATTTTAACATGTTTCAACGATATCTCTGTGCTAGATCATTGATGGGGAGCAGTGGGCTATTCATAGTAAATATGACCAAAACAGGGTATTATTATTATTTTTATATGAATAATAAAATAGCTATATAGGCGCATTTCGAGTGTGGGAGTATAATCACACTTACTGTATGATATGGAGGCGTCCGTGCAATCTCACTTTTTTATTTGTTCCTCCGGAAATAACTTAAAATAGCCTACTCCGTCATCTTTGGATGAAGAAGAAGATCTTCACTTTATCACATTTTAATTCTTGTAATTAAGTATATTTCCCGTTATAATCACTCGTCTTAATTGATACTAGTAATCTATAACATGTCAAATTTATAATATTTTATTAAAACCACATTAATAGTAGGCCTATACATTAAAAAGGTAATATAAATGAGTTGTTTATTAGTATATAATATAGATGTATGCTGTATAATATTAAATCACATGTTTAATACTTATACTCATCTTAATGTATTATTTATTTAATCTTAATTGAGAATCATAAAAGATAAGGTTAGGACATAGTACCAAATATAATAGGTGTTGCTGTAAAATGAACAGGTGAATATCAATAAAACAGTATAGTTTGTGTTATTATCAGTTATTCTTTATTATGTGTAATTGTGATTTTCTATTAAAACATATAATAATATCTGAAATTATTACAGCGTGTGCTGTCTAATATTTTAATTGTATATTTGTAACAACAATGTTCATCATGCAGCTCAAAGCATTATGGGTAGAATCTCTCATTAATCTGTTCTGATTCATTAACACAGTTTCACTGATGAATTATAATAAACTCTAAACCCAGGATAGAGCGGCTGAGTGAATGTGGTCTGGACTGTGTGGATGAGGATCATTGTGTCAGAGACGCTGTAGAAGGACAGAGTTCCTGCTCCGTGATCCACAAACACTCCTATTCTCCTGATGATGGGCTTCACAGAGAGATCAGTCTGTATGTTATTGTGTGTGAATGAGTATTTGGAGGGAGAGCAGTACAAACTCCAGGACTGATCATTACATCCAAACCAACACTCATCAACACCTCGTCCCTTCCTGCTGATGCTCCTATATGACACTGATATATACACATAATCTCCGCTCCACTGCAGCTCCCAGTAACAACGTCCACACACACTCTCTCTACACAACACCTGCTGACACACATCAAATCTGTCTGGATGATCCGGATACGACTGATCTGTGAAAGTGTTAGTAATTACTCTGTTGTTCTCAGACAGACGGAGGAGTTTATGTGCTGTGTTCAGATCCAGAGTGAGCTGATGGGAATCTGTGGAGATAAAACACATCAGAATCAGGAATTATGAATCTGTTTGATATTTTCATGTATCTGAACTCTCTAATTCTCTTTCTTTCTTTCTTTCTTTCTTTCTTTCTTTCTTTCTTTCTTTCTTTCTTTCTTTCTTTCTTTTTTATTAGTTATTTATTTTAATTTTTTAATTTTTCTCTCTTTTCTTATTTTTTATTTATTTATTGTTATTATTTTTCTCTCTTTTATTATTTTTCATTTATTGTTTAGATTTTTATTTTTCTCTCTTTTCTTATTTTTTGCTTTATTGTTATTATTTTTATTTTTCTCTCTTTTTTATATTTATTTATTTATTTATTTTCTCTCTTCTTATTTTTTATTTTATTTATTATTATTTTTCTCTCTTTTCTACGACGGCGTTTTTACGACGGCATTTTAGTGCCACATTAAAAAAATAAATACATCTAAGATTACGAGATTAAAGTCGTAATATTTCGAGAATAAAGTCGAAACTACGAGAAAAAAAGTCGAAAAGTTACGAGAATAAAGTCGAAACACTCCGAGAATAAAGTCGAAATGTTACGAGAATAAAGTCGAAATGTTACGAGAATAAAGTCGAAATGTTACGAGAATAAAGTCGTAATATTACGAGAATAAAGTCGTAATATTTCGAGAATAAACTCGTAGTAATACGAGATTAAACTCCTAATATTTTGAGAAAATCACAGAATTGCTAGAAACAATGGATGTGGAGGATTTGGTTAAATCCTACTTTATATTAGGATTTAGCAATAAGGAAAGTCTTTGTCTTTTGGCGCATCAGCACGCAGTTATAATTAGTAAAAGGACACTTTCGACAAAGAATGTCTTATGAAATCGATCAATCTGAGTTAAAATTATTTAACTCATTATTATCATAATCATAAAATTATTATCATAATCATAAAAATTATTATGAAGTTAATCTTATTTATTTAGTTATTTATTTTTCAAGGAGACACTAAAATGCTGCCGTAGGCTATTTGCACTAAAAAATAGTAAGGATATATGTGAATTATTTGTTAATAAACTTGTGTTTTGTGAGTTAGTGTCACAAAGATGAAGTTGACGATCTCGCCATCTCCTCACTGGACGTGCCTTTAGAGAGAAATCTTTCACGGATTACATAATGAAAGAGTTTTTGTTTTAGATATTATTTTATTATAAAAATGTTTAAAGCATTCTATAGATATATTTTTATGTCTGTGAGGCAAGTATTCGCTGAGTTTCAGTTCATCATTGTGAAGCACTCCTTCTCAAGAACCAGACGACAGAAAATGCATCATGTTTTTTTTCCTTATTTTCAAAAATCACAATGTTTTGTTGATATTGTGAGTGCACACAAATAAAAGTAGACCCTTTGCAGTTCAAAATGATGTTACTCTTACCTATAGAGACTTAATTTCTAGCGATTATCGTCAATTTGATTTCACAGATACTATTTAAACTAAAATAAGATAGACTATGACATCTCTGAATTCAAAAATGAAATGCCTTTAACTGAAAATTGAGTGTTTAAACTTATTATAATACTCTATCCTCCAATTTGATACTGTTAAGTGCTTTGACACAATCTGTATTGTTAAAAGCGCTATATAAATAAAGGTGACTTGACTTGACGAGCAAAAATGATGGGGTATTTTAAGTTTCCACTCTTATTAAGAAAAACAAAAGTTATCGTGACAGCGCACATTTATCTAGGTTACATTTTTGAATTAATATTGTGAAATACATGAAGTGTTTTGTATCTATACATTTTATTTGAGGCAAGTTGTAAAGATTTGAGAAGGCTGAATTGATCAAACATTGGCTCAACTCACTGTCTGCCGCTGGCCACTTGGTTGTGTTTGATTTAACAAACATAAAATGTTCCAAACATATTTCTAAATTAACAGGTTACATTTGGGTTACAAGTCTAAATCTTTAACATTTCACATTTTAGTGGAAACTGTTTATACACTATTTTCTGTGTGTAAGCCTGCATAATTAAATGTTTTAATTTAGGGTAGAGTGGGGAAAATGCCCCCCTCAAGGATTGTGCCATTTTTTTCTCAGTGAAACAAAAGTTAAATGTGTTCAGAAAAGTTATCATTGTTTTAGTGACAATGACATAAATTACAAATCAAGTATTAAAAATGTCCAGAGTTTTTATGTTATTAGATTTTTAACAAAAATTTAATTTGTGCCAAGGGGTGTTTACCCCACCAGGATGCGACTAAGTTCCAGGCCAAGCTGACAGCACTCTCACCACCACAGCACGAAGAAGCAAGCTATTCCTCAAGACCATCCACACTCCCAAAATCACAAGGAGCATCCACAAAGGTCCGCAGGATGCAACAGCCACCCTCAATGCCCTAGTCCTTCACTTTAGTAAATAAAGAGCCCTCTGGGCACTCAAATATCCGTGTGTGTCGGGCCTCCTTCCTGCCCTGCTACATTGGTGGAGAATGCAGGCATCTTCCTCGAGGTATGAACACCCGGCTGAAGCAGTTGGGCCCCAGGGCTTAAAGGACCTTGTTCAACATTTGGCAGAGGTTGCAGTCCAGAAGCAGCAACTGACGGAACAGCTCATTGTCGGCCAGGCTCGACATGCAGAGGAGCTGGTGCACCTTCGGGCAGAGACAGCTGCATGAGTGTCCCTCCTAGAGCCGAGAGCAACCACACATCAGCTCCTGACCAAGCTCACCAGTTAAGATGATGTGGAGGCTTATCTGCATATGTTTGAGGTGATGGCTCGCCGTGAGGGGTGGGATCAAGCTGAATTGGCTCAGCTGCTTGCCCCGCTCTTGACAGGGTAGGGCCTACAACTCACTGTCTGCTGTATCCACAAACGATTATGCCATCTTAAAAACCAAAATCCTTGCCAGGGTGGGTCTCTCACCGATATGTGTTGCATATCGGTGAGATGTGTATTGCGGTGTATTATTGTATTGCATAACTGGACGTTCGATCCCTGTGTGCCAATTCGAGTACAAGCAGCGCAGCTTGTGAGGTTGGCAAACTTGTGGCTCCTCCATGGTGATCCACAGGAAGCTGATGTCTCCGAGAGAGTGATAATAGACTGCCTCTTGAGAGCTATACTCTATGCGCATTGGCGGCAAGTCGGCATGACTAATCCTAGTTCCCTCATGGAGGTACTAGAGGCAGTGGAACTATCAGAGGCTATACAAGCTAGAGAGGCTGGGGAGAGAGCCGGCCCCTTACACCTGCAGAGCCCCAGGAGGGCGACGCAGCACAGAAAGCAACCTCAGACCAGCAGACCTCCCTGTCCCGCAGAGGGATCAAGATGAGCCTATGCCCATTGATACAAACCCTCTTGAGATTCAAGCCTGGATGGCGGGCTGCATTATGCACCAGCAAGTGCCCACCCGTGGCACCAGAGATGAAGGTGCGAATCAATGGCATGCGAGTGAAGGCGACCCTGGACACCGGAAGTTCCATCAGTCTGATCCAGCCCTACCTACTGAAGACTGAAAAACCAGGACGGGCAGTCCTTCCTGTTACATGTGTACATGGTGTCACTAGATATGTTCCTTTGTTTGAGATTGGTCAGGGCTGAACAGACTAGTTCGGGCTCTACCATCATCTTACCAGCCCACCACCCAAGACCACCCAGAAAAGTCAGCAGTCGTCCGGTCTACTTGGCTACCGAGAGCGACACAGAGGGTGAATCTCAGAATGAAAACTTAACTATGTACTCTGATCTCTTTCAGCAGGTGAGGCAAGGAGGCTCCTTTGCGAAAGAACAGCTGGAGGATGATCGGTTGAAGCACTGCTGGGGGCAGGTCAGAATGGTCTAAGGCAAAGAGCACCTGCCCGGGCCCACCCCTCTCCTCATTTTGTGGTCCAAAATGGTCTCTTATATTATGTGGCGAATAGGCGGGGAGAAGAAAGGCATCTACTGGTGGTCCAATAAACCAAGACATAGCTAGTTATGGAGGTTTGCCCAATCACAACCAATTTCTGGGCACCTGTGGGCAGCCAACACCCTCCAGCGGCTCCGGGACCACTTCCATTGGCCAGGTATGGATGCAGAAGTCCGACGGTTCTGTCAGTACTGTCCAGTTTGTCAATGCACCGCTCCTCAGTGACCTCTACCAAGTCCCCTAAACCCAATGCCGATAATTGAGGTGCCCTTTGAGCGGATAGGCATGGACCTTGTAGGGCCCCTTCCCAAGTCTGGTTGGGGACATGAACACATCTTGGTAATTATCAACTATGCCACTCGATACCCCGAGGCAGTACCCCTCCATAAAATCAGCAAACATTGTCAGGGAACTCGTCTTAATCTTCAGTCGAGTAGGCATTCCCAAAGAAATTCTGATGGACCAAGGAACCCCTTTTGTTTCCCTGCTGATGAACATCTTTTGTTGACTTCTGAAGATCCAGCAGCGAGTCTAAAACAGACCATCACAGACCCGGGAGTTCCAACCGAGAGACCAGGTTCTAGTTCTAGAATTTTTTTTTTTTACATTTCACTTCTGATTATACCCTGATTTTACTTATACCCTGATTTTCACTTCTGATTATACCCATTTCACTTACTGATTATATATAGTTTAGCGAAGGGTTCTCTGAAACTCCCGGGCAGACCAATGTCATCTCTCATGACATACGAACCCCACCTGGTTTTGTTGTTTGACAAATTTCCCTCAATCCCTCAGGAGGACAATCCCGCACCAAAACACAGGTGCCTTCTTGAGGTTGGCAGGATATTACCGATGCTTCATCCCTTATTTTTTCTCTGTGGCTTGCCCTCTTACAGACCCAATAAAAAAAGCTCCCTGAGAAAGTTTCCTGGACTGAGGAAACGAGAGAGCCTTCCAAAGTTTAAAAACAGCACTGACCACCCAGCCTGTGCTCCATGTACCAGATGTTTCTTTGCCCTTCATCCTCCAGACAGACGCATCTGACACAGGCTTGGGAGCTGTCTTGTCCCAGTATTCAAAGGGTAAGGAGCACTCAGTCCTATACATCAGCCTCAAGCTGACTCTGGCAGAAGCTAAGTATGCTGCAGTGCAGAAGGAGGCCCTTGCTATAAAATGGGCAATCCAGGAACTGCGTTACTACCTCCTGGGGAGAAAATTTACACTGGTAACAGACCATGTCCCCCCCCCAGTGGATGGCCCATGCCAAGGACCGGGCCAGGGTAGCTAATGGAAATGCAGATGGCCTTTCAAGAATGTTTGCTGACTGGTCAGGTCTGGTCAGAGATACCCCCTCCCACACCAAAGAGTAGCGAGATACCTTTCATTCAATTAGCATCACTCCTGGCAACGGCAATTACGTCTGCCTCCAGCACTGATTGGAGACAGCTGTCCCCAATCAATTCATCAAGAGGAGAGAGATGTAAAAGCCACAACAAGCCACAGTTGGGAGAAGAGGATCCAATGTGCACTGACCTGTCTAATCTCTGTTCATTTCTCTCCATGAAGCGACTAAGGTCCAGGCCAAGCCGACAGCACCCTCACCATCACAGCACAAAGAATCAAACTCAGTAAAATAAATAGTAAATAAGAAGTAAAATAAATGAGTTGTTTATTAGTATATATTATAGATGTATGCTGTATAATATTAAATCACATGTTTAATACTTATACTTCCATTGAAGATGAGACATCATCTTAATTTATTTACATTTAGTCATTTAGCAGACGCTTTTATCCAAAGTGACTTACAATTGGGGAATACATAAAGCGATTAATCTTGAAGAGGCAAAGAGACAGAGCAAGTGCTCGTAACACCAAGTCTCAGGCATTGTTAAAATAAGTACAAGCTAGCAAGAGAAGGAGAGAAAGATAAAGATAAAGATGAAGATTTTGAAAAAGTGAAAGTTTTTATTTTTATTTTTTTTGATGATGAAGTCAAGTAGAGTTGAAAGAGATGAGTTTTCAGTTGTTGCTTGAAGGTTGACAGGGATCCAACATTCCGGATGGGGGTGGGAAGATCATTCCACCGGCCAGGAACGGTGAAAGAGAATGTTCTGGAGAGTGATTTTGAGCCTCTCTTTGATGGTACCACGAGGCGTCGCTCACTAGCAGATCTCAGGCTTCTGGAGGGGATGTAGATTCGTAATAGTGAGTGGAAGTAGGCGGGGCTTCTGGAGGGGATGTAAATTCGTAATAGTGAGTGGAAGTAGGAGGGTGCTGAGCCTGTGGTTGTTCTATATGCAAGCATCAGTGTCTTGAACTGGATGCGAGCTGCAACTGGTAGCCAGTGCAATGAGACAAAGAGAGGTGAAACATGGGTTCTTTTGGGCTCGTTGAAGACCAGTCGTGCCGCTGCACTCTGAATCATTTGTAGAGGTTTGATTGTGTTTGATGGAAGTCCAGCCAGCATTGCAGTAGTCCAGTCTAGAAATGACAAGGGCCTGGACAAGAAGTTGTGCAGCATGCTCTGTCAGAAAGGGCCTGATCTTTCTGATGTTGTGTAGTGCAAACCTGCAAGATCGAGCAGTCTTTGCAATGTGCTCTTTGAAGGTCAGCTGGTCATCCAAGATTACACCAAGATTTCTGACCGAAGCTGATGGGGTAATTGTTGATGAACCTAACTGAATTGTGAAGTCATGCTGTAGAGTTGGAGTTGCAGGGAAGACAAGAAGCCCAGTCTTTGCCAGGTTGAGCTGTAGGTGATGTTCTTTCATCCATGCTGAGATGAGCCTGAGATCCGTGCAGCTACCGTTGGATCATCTGGTCGAAATGAGAGATAGAGCTGTGTGTCATCAGCGTACAAAATGGTAGGAGAAGCCATGTGCCTGTATGATGGGAGCCAGTGATGTAGTGTATGTGGAGAAAAGGAGGGGTCCAAGAACTGATTTTTTATTTATTTAATGTTAATTGTGAATAATAAAAGATAAGGTTAGAGTCAGGACATAGTACCAAATAAAAAAAGGTTTTGCTGTAAAAGGAACAGGTAAATATCAATATGTAAAACAGTATAGTTTCTGTTATTATCAGATATACTTTATTATGTGTAATTGCGATGTTCTATTAAAATATCTACAATGATATCTGAAATTATTACAGAGTGTGCTGTCTAATATTTTAATTGTATATTTGTAACAACAATTTTCATCATGCAGCTCAAAGCATTATGGGTAGAATCTCTCGTCAGTCTGTTCTGATTCATTAACACACTTTCACTGATGACCCAGAACAAACCAAAAACCCAGGATAGAGCGTCTGAGTGAATGTGGTCTGGACTGTGTGGATGAGGCTCATTGTGTTAGAGACGCTGTAGAAGGACAGAGTTCCTGCTCCGTGATCCACAAACACTCCTATTCTCCTGATGATGGACTTGACAGAGAGATCAGTCTGTATCTTATTGTGTCTGAATGAGTATCTGGAGGGAGAGCAGAACAAACTCCAGGACTGATCGTTATATCCAAACAAACACTCATCACCTCTCTTCCTGCTGATGGTCTTATATGACACTGATATAAACACACCTTTATCTCCACTCCACTCAATCTCCCAGTAACAGCATCCCCACACACTCTCTCTACACAACACCTGACACCACTCATCAAATCTGTCTGGATGATCAGGATACAGCTGCTTTGTGCCGGTGTTAGTGATCACTCTGTTGTTCTCAGACAGACGGAGATGTTTATTCACTGTGTTCAGATCCAGAGTGAGCTGATGGGAATCTGATGGAGATAAAACACATCAGAATCAATAATTATGAATCTGTTTGATCTGTTCATGTAGCTGAACTCTTCATGTTCAGTGTATCATCAGTGTCTCAGTACAGATGACCAGATATCTGTGCTAATCATCGTTTATTAGGACTGCCCCATAATAGAGGTTTAGTCGATCACAATTTTATTAGTGGCAGGAAAATTAAATCCACAGAAAGTGACGTGAGTAATCTGTGTTGGACAGGTCATTAACAGCTGGTCTGTGTGATAATTACAGCACATTGGTCAGGACTAGGTGTGTGCGATATATATATAATCTGCGATAATATCCTAATTGTCGTTTAAACGATGTGTGATTTGACATTATTGAGTATATTGCGTGAAGTGTGTTCTTTCACTGCATGATTCATTTTTAAAAACATTAAGAATGATCACAAAATTCAAGATATTTGGAAAGAAAATGTATATATTTATATAATTTCATATAGTTAATATCTCACAAAGATATTAGCATAATTAATTACAAATGTTCTGTTGAGCTATGTCATTGTATATGTTGTCAATTGACCCTGTGACGTGGGTGGGGTGACACAATCATTAATAAATGGCCACTGCTCATTCTTGTTGTGCAGTGCATGCAGGCCAAACGAAACTTGATTGTCTGTGTGTTAAGTTTTTATCCTCCGTTGTGAGAACCGGTATTCTCAGCTCTTTTAGGGATGGCTGCGCCAACAAGTTCAATAAACAAGAAGTTAATATTAAAAGACTTATGTTTTAGACACTATATCGCCAATGTCTCTGTGAACCTATTTTTTTTATATATTAACCGAAACACTTGCCTCACAGACATGTAATATATATCTACAGAAAGCGAAATATCTCTTTTAAATGGAGCAATTCAAATAGAAAACAAATATTTTCAGATTATGTAATCCGTATGAAACTGTGGAGATGACAAGTCAGTGTTGATTTCATCACTGCTGCCGGAAATACATAAAACACTAGTTTATCAATTAATTATTATGATGTTAAGGCAATCGTCTTGCTATTATTTCCCTGAAACATTCATGATCATTACTTCTGCGGCAAGCTTTATGTGTGTGCTTGAGTGCTGATAGGCTATGGGCAATTAAAAGCTCATTATTATATGGTTAATTAATATAAACGTGCGATTATTCAACTAATCGCTTCAAATTAACCACTATTAGTCGATCAGAAAAATATTTAGTCGAGGGCAGCCCAATCATTAACATCAATTATAAAACTCTTCTTTCTCCTTCTACAGAAGAACATGAACACACTCAGTGAGTTTTCTGCTGGTTTTCTTACTAACTTACATTGTAGGAAGTCGTTCCTGGTCTTGGGAACAATGTTGGTGAATGTGACTGTGGAAATCAACAGACATGAACAGTGTGATTCTCATGATCCTGCATCCATTACTAACACATTTCTAATATGATGTTCTCCATGATATGAGATGATGATGGAGAGCAGATGAATCTCCAGGACTTTACCTCTGTCTGATATCTTCTTGAGCTCCTCTTTGCAGAAATCCTCCAGTTTGTCTTTCAGCTGACGGACAGATTCTCTCAGACCATCAAAAGAGAAGAGAGAACTGAAGAGATCATCATTTACGTCTGTAGATTCAGGAGGTGCTGAGAGAGACTGGAAACTCTACAGAAAACAGAAATCAAAATTCATCAGCTCCACACTTCACCCAAAAACCTGCACCAACATCAGATTTGTGCGGCTCTTGAACTGTTGGTGGCGCTATTGGTGTTTAAGAGCTAAATATATCTGATTCCTAAGAGATTTCCAGAGCTGAAAGACATTTGTAAGCAGCGTTTCTTTCAGAAGAAGATGATCAGATGAGAGTCTGACTGATGATTATATAATAAGACACTCATGCAATGTTTCTCTGCGAGTCTCGTGTCACAGCAGGATCTGCTCAAGTCCACTATGATCCTGTTCTTCTAGATCTGTGTTACCTGCAGGATCTGCTCAAGTCCACTATGATCCTGTTCTTCTAGATCTGTGTTAACTGCAGGATCTGCTCAAGTCCACTCTGACCCTGTTCTTCTAGATCTGTGTTACCTGCAGGAACTGGTCAAGTCCACTATGACCCTGTTCTTCAAGATCTGTGTTACCTGCAGGATCTGCTCAAGTCCACTATGACCCTGTTCTTCTAGATCCGTGTTACCTGCAGGATCTGCTTAAGTCCACTATGATCCTATTCTTCTAGATCTGTGTTACCTGCAGGATCTGCTCAAGTCCACTATGACCCTGTTCTTCTAGATCCGTGTTACCTGCAGGATCTGCTCAAGTCCACTATGATCATGTTCTTCTAGATCTGTGTTACCTGCAGGATCTGGTCAAGTCCACTATGATCCTGTTCTTCTAGATCTGTGTTACCTGCAGGATCTGCTCAAGCCCACTATGACCATGTTCTTCTAGTTCTGTGTTACCTGCAGGATCTGATCAAGTCCACTATGACCCTGTTCTTCTAGATCTGTGTAACCTGCAGGATCTGCTCAAGTCCACTATGACCCTGTTCTTCTAGATCTGTGTTACCTGCAGGAACTGGATGTGATCCTGTGTGTGTGAAAGCTGCTCCAGCTCAGCGTCTCTCCTCCTCAGATCATTGATCTCCTGCTTCAGTCGCTCCAGGCGTCCTTCAGCTCGACTCACTGCTTGCTTTTCCTGATTTCTGATCAGCCGTATGAGCTCAGAGTGGCTTCTCTCAATGGAACGGATGAGCTCAGTAAAGATCCTCTCACTGTCCTCCACTGCTGTCTGTGCAGAGTGCTGTTAGGACACACAGTGTTTCAGGCTTCAGTGAGTCTGAACTGAGACTGAGACAAACTTCTCTTCTTCTCCAGACTCACCTTATGAGATGCCACAGCCTCTCTCAGCTGCTGAAGATCTTTCTCTCTCTGCTGGATTCTCTGCTGGAGTGTCTTCTGTGTCTCCTTCAGCTGCTTCTGCAGGACAAACAGATGATAGTGAATCTTACAGAAAACTACTGGCACTAAATCATCACGTGAACAGATGAATCCAGTAAAGGTAGAGCTGATAACTAATGGCTGTAGGTTCAAACGCCAGAAGTCATGATCAGTTACAATCATCATACATGAATTACTACAAGTGTGTAAGTATTATTAAAGTGAAACTGACACAGATGTAGAGCTTCAGACTGACAGTGTTTCTGCATTTTGACAGATGGAAGTATATATTTATTATATGTATCATAAGTCAAAGAACAGGTGAATAGTGTAACAAAAGCCCATTTTACGAAAGATTGTGTTGATGAAGGTGTACAGTTCATTTTCAGCAAACAGTGAAACTCTCTTGTTGAAGCTGTTGTTCATTTCCGCTGTCGTGTGATGTGTGAATGCTGTAAGCTGGGTGCTGATATAAACACATATGAAACGAGTGTCAGCAATATTCCATCAGTGTTTAGTTTTAAATACCTGTTTCTCTGTCCTCTGTGCTGCAGCTGATACAGTGTCATGGTTTTTATGGTCATCCATACACAGCACACATATACATTTCTGGTCAGTGCGACAGAAAACCTCGAGGAGCTTCTCATGTTTCTGGCAGATCATCTCCTGCAGACTTCCAGTGACTTCAGTTAAATTGTGTCTCTTTCCTTTAAAGAAACTCTCATGTTGTTCGAGGTGATTCTGACAGTAAGAGTTCAGACACATCAGACAGGACTTGACGGCTTTGTATTTTCTTCCAGTACAGACGTCACAGTGAACATCTCCAGCTCCAGCGTAACAGTCAGCAGAGAGTTTGGTCTTCTTCAGTTTCTCCACCATTTCAGCCAAGATGGTGTTTCTAGCTAAAGCAGGTCTTGGACTGAAGGTCTGTCTGCACTGAGGGCAGCTGTAGACACTCATCTGATCCTCTTGATCCCAGCAGTCTGTAATACAGCTCTTACAGTAACTGTGTCCACAGGGAATGGTCACCGGATCCTTCAGGAGATCCAGACACACCGGACACAAAGAACTCATTCTGATCCACTGAAATTCTGGCTTCTGCCATTTTAATGCATGAATACAGAGACAAAAACGCACAACAGCTCAACTACACTTCAGTTTCTCTTTCCCTGAAAGTCACGTGATTCCTGTTTCCTGGTTCTATGTTTGAGTCACGTGTGTAAAAAAAGAGAAAAAAAACGCAGCTTCTTCATTCCTGCTCCTTTAGTCTCTCTCTCTCTCTCTCTCTCTCTCTCTCTCTCTCTCTCTCTCTCTCTCTCTCTCTCTCTCTCTCTCTCTCTCTCTCTCTCTCTCTCTCTCACTCTCTCCTCTCTCTCTCTCACACACACACACAGTGTAATGCAGTGCATGGTGATTCTCTACAATTTCTGATCTGTTCATGTCAGTGTTCTGCATCATTCAGATGAACTGAGGACACCTTTAAATTACAAACCAAGGAATGATTTTGAATTGAGGGAGTAAATGTCTCACCTCAGTCGTGGTGTTGAAGGTGGAAGAGAGCGGTGGTCATTCACTCCCTAACTTACAATCCCCGCTGATACCGAAATTCGAACCCAGTGGTGTGGAAAAAGCCCCGGGCCCATATGCAAAAAAAAATGTGTATGCCCCCCCCCCAAACATTATGGGCACCAACTCGGTTT
Organism: Schizopygopsis malacanthus; assembly: GCA_027474115.1. Classification (NCBI taxonomy): domain Eukaryota; kingdom Metazoa; phylum Chordata; class Actinopteri; order Cypriniformes; family Cyprinidae; genus Schizopygopsis; species Schizopygopsis malacanthus. Next base: position 30,059,026 of record CM049878.1, read on the forward strand.
ACTTAACTTATTGTTCATTTTTCTAAAGTAAAAAAATGTACACAACTATTCACAAACTGTTTTATTAACGGTATAAATGCTTGGAAATAATATTTAACGTTTTCAAGTCGTTTTCAAATTATTTGTAGCCAAGCCACCCAATAACCCCAATAAGCTTTGTGCTTGTTACTTTTATTATAATACAAAGTCTCAGCCTTGAGTCAATTTTATGGTCAAATACAAACCATAAATGTGTTTTAACGCTCTTTAATTTGTAGTGAGAACTATATTCACCTTAGTTCAAGCGGCATGTTAATTAATTATATTTTCCCCTTTAATACTTACAGCACAAAATAAACATGAATAAATATTTGAATGGATGTAAAAAACAATCTGAACAATTTAAAAAAAACGAATGTCTTATGAAATCGATCAATCCGAGTTTAAAAAACGTCAATAAGCCTACATTTTATTGCTGTTTTTCATGTTAAATGTTAAGAATGACAGGTTGGATGCCACAGACTTTATTTTTTGGCAGCGATGGAATATTCACATTACCTTTACGCAATAAAACATGATTTTATTATCCTAATTTTTACTTTATTCTTAAAATATTATGTTATTTTTCAAGGAGACATAAAATGCCGCCGTAGTCTATTTGCACTGCATGTAAACACAATCTTGGTACAGCGCCGCCCCCACCCCAAAAAAATAGTAAGGAGATATTTGAATTATTTGTTAATAAACTAGTGTTTTGTGAGTCAGTGTCACAAATATGAAGTTGACGATCTCGCCATCTCCTCACTGGATGCGCCTTTAGAGAGAAATCTTTCATGGATTACATAATGAAAGATTTTTGTTTTCAATTTTGATTATTTTGTTATAAAATAATTTAAAACATTATATAGATATATTTATCATACCTGTGAGGCAAGTATTCACTGAGTTTCAGTTCATCATTGTGAAGCACTGCTCAAGGCCCAGACGACAAAACACATCATGTTTGTTTTCCTTATTTAAAAAAAAAAATCACAATGTTTTGTTGATATTGTGAGTGCACACAAATAAAAGACCCTTTGCTGTTCCAAATTATGTATTACTCTTACCTTTACGAGCAATAATTATGGCGTATTTTAAGCTTCCACTAAATCAAAATAGGCAAATTGTGTCAATAATGTAAAATGACAGGATTTAACACTCAATTATCAGCTGAATGCATTTCATTATTGAATTTAGTAATGGCATTGTCTAGCTTAGTTCAGTTTAAATAATATCTGTGCAATCAAGTCGATGATTGTGCTGCAAGTGAAGTGTCCCCAACTAAGCAAGCCACAGGCGACAGCGGCAAGGAACAAAAACTCCATCAGTGACAGAATGGAGAAAAAACCTTGGGAGAAACCAGGCTTAGTCGGGGGGCCAGTTCCCCTCCGGCCAGACGAATCAGTAGTTTGTTCATCTCGGGCTGACGCTCATAAGTCCGGGGTAAGTATGCAGCGCGCTGCTAATACTCCCATCACCTCTACTCCGTGTGTTCCTCTGCACAGGCCCCGTGCACCCGGGACGCGATCGTCACAGATGGCCTTCACTCCGGCGCCGGGAAACCACGGACCCTGGGTGCAGCAGCGGAAGACGCGATCCAGGCCCCGGGCGACGACTTCTCCCCCTCCGGTCTTCGACATCTCATCCCGGAACCGCTTCGCCCCTCTCTGCGAGACTGATCGTGACGCTGTGGTCATCGGAGACTCAATCGTCCGGCATGTCCGTGCAACGTTAGCTGAAGGTAAAGTGCACACTCATTGTCTCCCTGGTGCTCGTGTTCTTGATGTTTCTGTGCAGATACCCGCGATCCTGAAGGATGACGAGAGCGTTGCAGCTGTTGTGATTCACGCGGGGGCTAACGACACCAAGCTGCGGCAGACGGAGACACTGAAGAGGGACTTCAGGAGCCTGATCGAGACGGTACGCAGCACATCGCCCGCGACGACGATCATCGTGTCAGGACCTCTTCTCACGTATCGACGAGGACACGAACGGTTCAGTAGACTGTTTGCTTTAAATGATCGGTTGTTTTCATGGTGTAAAGAGCAGAAAATTCTCTTTGTCAATAATTGGAATCTTTTCTGGGAGGGTCCTAGGCTATTTCGTGCTGATGGCCTGCATCCCAGCAGAGTCGGTGTGGAACTCCTGTCGGACAACATCACCAGGACGCTACGCTCTATCTGACTAGTAAGCCAATTCTCCAATAACAGCTATGATGACTTTTGTTCTACCCACTTAAATGATAAAGGTACTTGCAGTGTCCAATCTATACAGACTGTGTCTGTTCCCCGAATAGGGAGTTCAAAATATAAATTTAATGCAGGATCTAGAACAAATCTGATCGTGATTAAACCAGAAAAATGCAAAATAAATGAACAAAAACAATTTTTAAAACTTGGGCTCCTAAATATCCGATCACTCACACCGAAAGCAGTTATCGTAAATGAAATAATCACAGATAATAGTTTTGATGTACTCTGTCTGACTGAAACCTGGCTTAAAACAAATGATTATTTTGGTCTAAATGAATCTACTCCACCAAGCTACTGTTATAAGCACGAGCCTCGTCAGACTGGTCGTGGCGGCGGTGTCGCAACAATATATAGTGATATTCTCAATGTTACTCAGAAAACAGGATACAGGTTTGACTCATTCGAAATACTTATGCTCAATGTTAAACTGTCAGATAAGCAAAATAAATCTGTCCTATCTCTTGCTCTGGCTACTGTGTATAGACCGCCAGGGCCATATACAGATTTTCTACAAGAATTTGCAGATTTCCTCTCAGACCTATTGGTTAATGTTGATAAAGCACTAATTGTTGGAGATTTTAACATTCACGTTGATAATACAAATGATGCGTTAGGACTTGCGTTTACTGACCTAATAAACTCTTTTGGTGTCAAGCAAAATGTCACCGGGCCCACGCATCGTTTTAATCATACGCTAGATTTAATAATATCGCATGGAATTGATCTAACTGATATAGATATCATACCTCAAAGTGATGATGTTACTGACCATTTCCTTGTATCATGCATGCTGCATATTACTGATATTAACTATATGGCTCCGCGTTATCGCCCAGGCAGAATTATTATTCCAGCCACTAAAGACAGATTCACAAATAACCTGCCTGATTTATCTCAACTGCTCTGTGTACCCATAAATACAGATGAACTAGACACAATTACTAGCAACATGGGAACTATCTTCTCCAATACGTTAGAAACTGTTGCACCCATCAAATTAAAAAAGGTTAGAGAAAAACATGCTGCGCCATGGTACAACAGTTATACCCATTCTCTCAAGAAAGAAACTCGTATTCTTGAGCGCAAATGGAGAAAAAGTAACTTGGAAGTCTTTAGAATTGCGTGGAAAAACATTATGTCCAGCTATAGACAGGCTCTAAAAACTGCAAGAACCGAGTATATCCGCAAACTCATAGATAATCACCAAAACAATCCAAGGTTTCTATTTAGCACAGTGGCTAGATTAACAAATAAACAGATGTCACCCGATCTAAATATTCCCTCACAGTTTACTAGTAATGACTTTATGAATTTCTTTACTGATAAAATAGATAATATCAGAAATACAATAACAAACGTAGATTCTACAGCGTCTAGTACTTCAGCATCATTCATCGCACCCAAAGAAAAACTGCAGTGCTTTACAACTATAGGACAGGAAGAGCTAAATAAACTTATCACTGCATCTAAACCAACAACATGTTTATTAGATCCTGTACCAACTAAACTATTGAAAGAGTTGTTACCTGTTGCAGAACAACCGCTTCTCAATATTATTAACTCCTCGTTATCTTTAGGTCACGTCCCAAAACCATTTAAGCTGGCAGTTATTAAGCCTCTTATTAAAAAAACAAAATTAGATCCTTGTGAACTGTCAAATTACAGTCCCATTTCAAATCTTCCGTTTATGTCGAAAATATTAGAAAAAGTAGTGTCTGCTCAACTGTGCTCCTTTTTGCAAAAAAATGATATCTATGAAGAATTTCAGTCAGGTTTCAAGCCCCGCCATAGCACAGAAACTGCACTTGTTAAAATTACAAATGACTTTCTTCTTGCGTCAGACAAAGGCTGCATCTCGTTGCTAGTTTTACTTGATCTTAGTGCTGCGTTCGACACTATAGATCATGACATACTGATAGATCGATTACAAAACTATACAGGTATTCAAGGGCAGGCTCTAAGATGGTTTAGATCCTACCTGTCCGATCGCTACCACTTTGTTTATTTAAACGGGGAGTCATCTCAATTATCACCAGTAAAGTATGGAGTACCACAAGGATCTGTCCTAGGTCCTCTATTATTTTCATTATATATGTTGCCCCTTGGTAATATTATTAGAAAATACGGGATTAGTTTCCATTGTTATGCTGATGACACTCAACTATATATCTCAACAAAACCAGATGAAACTTCTAAACTATCTAAGCTAACAGAGTGTGTTAAAAATATAAAAGATTGGATGACCAGTAATTTTCTCCTATTAAATTCAGATAAGACCGAGATATTACTTATTGGACCTAAAAACAGTACACAGAATCTCTTGGATTACAATTTGCAACTAGACGGATGTACTGTTACTTCCTCTACAGTTACAAATCTGGGTGTTATATTAGACAGCAACCTATCTTTTGAAAATCATATTTCCAATGTTACAAAAACAGCATTCTTCCATCTTAGAAACATTTCCAAGCTACGGAACATGTTAAGTGTTTCTGATGCAGAAAAGTTAGTTCATGCATTCATGACCTCTAGACTGGACTATTGTAATGCACTGCTAGGTGGTTGTCCTGCATCTTCAATAAACAAGCTACAGATAGTACAAAATGCTGCGGCTAGAGTCCTTACCAGGTCAAGAAAATATGACCATATTACTCCAATTTTACAGTCTCTGCACTGGCTACCTATTAAGTTTCGTATCAGTTACAAAATATTATTACTTGCCTATAAGGCCCTAAATGATTTAGCTCCTGCGTACCTAACTAATCTTCTATCACGCTACAATCCAACCCGCTCCCTAAGGTCGCAAAACTCTGGACTCTTGGTAGTACCTAGGATAGCAAAGTCCACTAAAGGAGGTAGAACTTTTTCATATCTGGCTCCTAAACTCTGGAATAGCCTTCCTGATAACGTTCGGGGTTCAGACACACTCTCTCTGTTTAAATCTAGATTAAAGACGCATCTCTTTAGCCAAGCATTCATATAATGCATCTCACAATCTTGTACTGCCAGTCTATCTGAACAAATGCACATTATTATGCTTTAGCTTGGGTTATACTGATAATTTCATCCAGGGTTATTCCTGGATGGAACAACTGCTACGCTAATTGTCTTACTGTTTCTATGTTACTGCCACGGGATTAACATCCCGTGGTAGCTAGGAATTACACAAGCTTCAGTCTGGATCCTACCCTTAAACGATTGAGATGACCGAACACCTGAGAAGAGACGATGACAACCCCTCCGAGGACCTCAGAGGAAGCCAACCATCAGCGATTATACTGACTTAACCAAAGTCTGCCATAAATGGAGGATCAGCACCTGGAGACAACCTCTACAGCTCCTACAGCCCTGAACGTCAGTGGAGTCTAGGACACATAGATGAGCCCCAGAGATAGATCTCCAGTGAGGACCTCGTCACCTAGACATCCATCGGGGAAAGACCCCTGGAACCAGTGGACCACTTACACTCTGACTTTGCTGCAGTTGGAACAAACTACTGATTCGTCTGGCCAGAGGGGAACTGGCCCCCCGACTAAGCCTGGTTTCTCCCAAGGTTTTTTCTCCATTCTGTCACCGATGGAGTTTTCGTTCCTTGCCGCTGTCGCCTCTGGCTTGCTTAGTTGGGGACACTTCACTTGCAGCACAATCATCGACTTGATTGCACAGATATTATAAACTGAACTAAGCTGGACAATGCCATTACTAAATTCAATAATGAAATGCATTCAGCAGATAATTGAGTGTTAAATCCTGTCATTTTACATTATTGACACATTTTGCCTATTTTGATATTGTGCAGTGCTTTGTTACAATTTGTATTGTTAAAAGCGCTATATAAATAAAGGTGACTTGACTTGACTTGACTTTGTTCCAACTGCAGCAAAGTCAGAGTGTAAGGGCTCCACTGGTTCCAGGGGTCTTTCCCCGATGGATGTCTAGGTGACGAGGTCCTCACTGGAGATCTGTCTTTGGGGCTCATCTATGTGTCCTAGACTCCACTGACGGTCAGGGCTGTAGAGGTTGTCTCCAGGTGCTGATCCTCCATTTATGGCAGACTTTGGTTAAGTCAGTATAATCGCTGATGGTTGGCTTCCTCTGAGGTCCTCCGAGGGGTTGTCATTGTCTCTTCTCAGGTGTTCGGTCATCTCAGATCGTTTAAGGGTTGGATCCAGACTGAAGCTTGTGTAATTCCTAGCTACCACGGGATGTTAATCCCGTGGCAGAAACATAGAAACAGTAAGACAATTAGCGTAGCAGTTGTTCTATCCAGGAATAACCCTGGATGAAATTATCAGTATAACCCAAGCTAAAGCATAATAATGTGCATTTGATCAGACATAGCTGAAGATTGTGAGATGCATTATATGAATGCTTGACTAAAGAGATGTGTCTTTAATCTAGATTTAAACAGAGAGAGTGTGTCTGAACCCCGAACGTTATCAGGAAGGCTATTCCAGAGTTTAGGAGCCAGATATGAAAAAGTTCTACCTCCTTTAGTGGACTTTGCTATCCTAGGTACTACCAAGAGTCCAGAGTTTTGCGACCTTAGGGAGCGGGTTGGATTGTAGCGTGATAATAGATTAGTTAGGTACGCAGGAGCTAAATCATTTAGGGCCTTATAGGCAAGTAATAATATTTTGTAACTGATACGAAACTTAATAGGTAGCCAGTGCAGAGATTGTAAAATTGGAGTAATATGATCATATTTTCTTGACCTGGTAAGGACTCTAGCCGCAGCATTTTGTACTATCTGTAGCTTGTTTATTGAAGATGCAGGACAACCATGAATGCATGAACTAACTTTTCTGCATCAGAAACACTTAACATGTTCCGTAGCTTGGAAATGTTTCTAAGATGGAAGAATGCTGTTTTTGTAACATTGGAAATATGATTTTCAAAAGATAGGTTGCTGTCTAATATAACACCCAGATTTTTGACTGTAGAGGAAGTAACAGTAAATCCGTCTTGTTGCAAATTGTAATCCAAGAGATTCTGTGTACTGTTTTTAGGTCCAATAAGTAATATCTCGGTCTTATCTGAATTTAATAAGAGAAAATTACTGGTCATCCTTTTATATTTTTAACACATTCTGTTAGCTTAGATAGTTTAGAAGTTTCATCTGGTTTTGTTGAGATATATAGTTGAGTGTCATCAGCATAACAATGGAAACTAATCCCGTATTTTCTAATAATATTACCAAGGGGCAACATATATAATGAAAATAATAGAGGACCTAGGACAGATCCTTGTGGTACTCCATACTTTACTGGTGATAATTGAGATGACTCCCCGTTTAAATAAACAAAGTGGTAGCGATCAGACAGGTAGGATCTAAACCATCTTAAAGCCTGCCCTTGAACACCTGTATAGTTTTGTAATCGATCTATCAGTATGTCATGATCTATAGTGTCGAACGCAGCACTAAGATCAAGTAAAACTAGCAACGAGATGCAGCCTTGGTCTGACGCAAGAAGCAAGTCATTTGTAATTTTAACAAGTGCAGTTTCTGTGCTATGGCGGGGCCTGAAACCTGACTGAAATTCTTCATAGATATCATTTTTTAGCAAAAAGGAGCACAGTTGAGCAGACACTACTTTTTCTAATATTTTCGACATAAACGGAATATTTGAGATGGGCCTGTAATTTGCCAGTTCACAAGGATCTAATTTTGGTTTCTTAATAAGAGGTTTAATAACTGCCAGCTTAAATGGTTTTGGGACGTGACCTAAAGATAACGAGGAGTTAATAATATTGAGAAGCGGTTCTTCTGCTACAGGTAACAACTCTTTCAATAGTTTAGTTGGTACAGGATCTAATAAACATGTTGTTGGTTTAGATGCAGTGATAAGTTTATTTAGCTCATCCTTTCCTATAGTTGTAAAGCACTGCAGTTTTTCTTTGGGTGCGATGAATGAAGCTGAAGTACTAGACGCTGTAGGATCTACGTTTGTTATTGTATTTCTGATATTATCTATTTTATCAGTAAAGAAATTCATAAAGTCATTACTATTAAACTGTGAGGGAATATTTAGTTCGGGTGACATCTGTTTATTTGTTAATCTAGCCACTGTGCTAAATAAAAACCTTGGATTGTTTTGGTGATTATCTATGAGTTTGCGGATATACTCGGTTCTTGCAGTTTTTAGAGCCTGTCTATAGCTGGACATACTGTTTTTCCACGCAATTCTAAAGACTTCCAAGTTAGTTTTTCTCCATTTGCGCTCAAGAATACGAGTTTCTTTCTTGAGAGAATGGGTATAACTGTTGTACCATGGCGCAGCACGTTTTTCTCTAACCTTTTTTAATTTGATGGGGGCAACAGTTTCTAACGTATTAGAGAAGATAGTTACCATGTTGCTAGTAATTGTGTCTAGTTCATCTGTATTTATGGGTACACAGAGCAGTTGAGATAAATCAGGCAGGTTATTTGTGAATCTGTCTTTAGTGGCTGGAATAATAACTCTGCCTGGACGATAACGCGGAGCCATATAGTTAATATCAGTAATATGCAGCATGCATGATACAAGGAAATGGTCAGTAACATCATCACTTTGAGGTATGATATCTATATCAGTTAGATCAATTCCATGCGATATTATTAAATCTAGCGTATGATTAAAACGATGTGTCGGCCCGGTGACATTTTGCTTGACACCAAAAGAGTTTATTAGGTCAGTAAACGCAAGTCCTAATGCATCATTTGTATTATCAACGTGAATGTTAAAATCTCCAACAATTAGTGCTTTATCAACATTAACCAATAGGTCTGAGAGGAAATCTGCAAATTCTTTTAGAAAATCTGTATATGGCCCTGGCGGTCTATACACAGTAGCCAGAGCAAGAGATAGGACAGATTTATTTTGCTTATCTGACAGTTTAACATTAAGCATAAGTATTTCGAATGAGTCAAACCTGTATCCTGTTTTCTGAGTAACATTGAGAATATCACTATATATTGTTGCGACACCGCCGCCACGACCAGTCTGACGAGGCTCGTGCTTATAACAGTAGCTTGGTGGAGTAGATTCATTTAGACCAAAATAATCATTTGTTTTAAGCCAGGTTTCAGTCAGACAGAGTACATCAAAACTATTATCTGTGATTATTTCATTTACGATAACTGCTTTCGGTGTGAGTGATCGGATATTTAGGAGCCCAAGTTTTAAAAATTGTTTTTGTTCATTTATTTTGCATTTTTCTGGTTTAATCACGATCAGATTTGTTCTAGATCCTGCATTAAATTTATATTTTGAACTCCCTATTCGGGGAACAGACACAGTCTGTATAGATGCAGACACTGCAAGTACCTTTATCATTTAAGTGGGTAGAACAAAAGTCATCATAGCTATTATTGGAGAATTGGTTTACTAGTCAGATGGAGCGTAGCGTCCTGGTGATGTTGTCCGACAGGAGTTCCACACCGACTCTGCTGGGATGCAGGCCATCAGCACGAAATAGCCTAGGACCCTCCTAGAAAAGATTCCAATTATTAACAAAGAGAATTTTCTGCTCTGTACACCATGAAAACAACCATTCATTTAAAGCAAACAGTCTACTGAACTTTTCGTGTCCTCGTCGATACGTGGGAAGAGGTCCTGACACGATGATCGCTGCCGCGGGTGATGTGCTGCGTACCGTCTCGATCAGGCTCCTGAAGTCCCTCTTCAGTGTCTCCTTCTGCCGCAGCTTGGTGTCGTTAGCCCCCGCGAATCACAACAGCTGCACAACGCTCTCGTCATCCTTCAGGATCGCGGGTATCTGCACAGAAACATCAAGAACACGAGCACCAGGGAGACAATGAGTGTGCACTTTACCTTCAGCTAACATAGCACGGACATGCCGGACGATTGAGTCTCCGATGACCACAGCGTAACGATCAGTCTCGCAGAGAGGGGCGAAGCGGTTCCGGGATGAGATGTCGAAGACCGGAGGGGGAGAAATCGTCGCCCGGTGCCTGGATCGCGTCTTCCGCTGCTGCACCCAGGGTCCGTGGTTTCCCGGCGCCGGAGTGAAGGCCATCTGTGACGATCGCGTCCCGGGTGCACGGCGCCTGGGAGGATCCAATGTCCACTGACCTGTCTAATGTGTGTTCCTTTCTCTCCATGAATTGACTAAGGTCCAGGCCAAGCTGACAGCACTCTCACCACCACAGCTCAAATAACCAAACTCTTCCTCAAGACCATCAACACTCCCAAAACCACAAGGAGCATCCACGAAGGCCCGGGGCCTCATTTATAAAATGTTGTGCAGAAACCATCCTGAATGTGAACTTACGATCATTTCAAAGATTTCTGTATGTGCGATTCATAGAATGAACGTACGAAGAGAAAATGTGCGTACGTGTTTCTTTCAGATGTGAAATCTATGAATCTATGAAATGATCTTGAACTTGCGCACAATTGAATGGTATTAGCTCTCTGCCTTGTAAACGACTCCTAATTAATATCATTAACATATAAAACATCCCCAATCATCATAATTTAGAACAGCGACCTGCAAGAACAGCTTACATTTTAAACCTGCACTACGCTAAGCACTTTTCCACATCAAAGACCGTCTTTATAAATATGAGCGTTGGCATGGATTTAAGTGTACGCACACTCTACGATCAAATCTGAGCGTACGCACACTTTATAAATGAGGCCCCAGGAGGACGCCACAGCCACCCTCACTGCTGTAGTCCTCCTTCACTTTTGTAAATAAAGAGTCCTCCGGGCACTCAAACATCCGCCTGTGTCGTGCCTCCTTCATGCCCAGCTACAGTCAGTTATTTCTATCTTTTGCTGTAGTGTGTCAGTAAGAAATATCAGTTTATATTCCAAACATTCATTTTGCCATTAATTGTAATAATCCAGTGAGATTTTAGTGCTCCACACAGAGATCTGATCTTCATCAGTCTGTCTGGAATGACATGAAGAAACAGAACAAACTGAGACAGACTCAATCCAGAAGAATACATACTTTTAGTCTAATTTTTATGTACTTCTCAGAAATATACTTAAAGTATACTTGACTTATACTTAGAAAAAAACGAATTATATGCACCCCTAGAATCCGTGTTTGGGGGGGGGGGGGGCACGATCATCTGACATAAAATAGCATAAAAACTGTGTAACGGTACATTTTTGAGGTAAATAAAAACAAACAAACAAAAACAGCAGAAACTGATAGTTTTTATTTTATCGAAGAGAGCGATATGACATTTATTAAAAAAATACACAATTGTAATCACAGCTGAGATCTTCGTGTCCAAACTTGTCCACGAATGACTAATTAAGGGCCGCTATACAAACGATGCTTGAGGGATAAAAGTGACATTATCAGCACTTATATTGTGCCTTTACAAAAGAAAAGAAAAAGACAGAGAGAGAGAGAAAGAGAGCGAGAGAAAGAGCGAAGAGCTAAAGTCAGTAAAACATCACAAACATGGTTTCAAAACTCCAGCAAATCATCTTATAGAATATTTAACACTTTATCACACTTTAATTCTTGTAATTAAGTATATTTCCCGTTATAATCACTTTGTAACAACAATGTTCACCATGCAGCTCAAAGCATTATGGGTAGAATCTCTCGTCAGTCTGTTCTGATTCATTAACACAGTTTGACTGATGATCCAATAGAAACCAAAAACCCAGGATAGAGGGTCTGAGTGAATGTGGTCTGGACTGTGTGGATGAGGCTCATTGTGTTAGAGACGCTGAAGAAGGACAGAGTTCCTGCACTGTGATCCACAAACACTCCTATTCTCCTGCTGATGGACTTCACAGAGAGATCAGTCTTTATGTTATTGTGTCTAAATGAGTATCTGGAGGGAGAGCAGATCAAACTCCAGGACTGATCATTAGATCCAAACCAACACTTAACACCCCGTCCCTTCCTGCTGATGCTCTTATATGACACTGATATATGCACATATTTATCTCCACTCCACTCAATCTCCCAGTAACAGCGTCCACACACACTCTCTCTACACAACACCTGAGAATACTCATCAAATCTGTCTGGATGATCAGGATACGACTGATCTGTGCCAGTGACAGTAATCACTCTGTTTCTCTCAGACAGACGGAGGTATTTATTCACTGTGTTCAGATCCAGAGTGAGCTGATGGGAATCTGATGGAGATAAAACACATCAGAATCAGGAATTATGAATCTGTTTGATCTGTTCATGTAGCTGAACTCTTCATGTTCAGTTTATCATCAGTGTCTCAGTACAGATTACCAGATATATGTGCTAATCATAGTTTATTAAGCCTGCCCCATAATAGAGGTTTAGTCGATCACAATTTTATTAGTCGCAGGGAAAAGAAATCCACAGAAAGTGAAGTCAGTAGTCCGTGATGGACAGGTCATTAACAGCTGGTCTGTGTGGTAATTACAGCACATCGGTCAGGACTAGGTGTGTGCGATATACATATATCGTCTGCGATGATATTTCAATTGTTGTTTTAATGATGTGTGATTTGACAATATTGAGTATATTGCATGAAGTATCACATATACTCATTTGGACCATGAGGGTGAATAAACATTGACACAATGTTAATTTTTGGGTGGGTGATCTATACCTTTAATAATTAATTGTATTATTATTACTATGGAAATATGAAATTATTTATTTAATGAAATGATACTCTAAATAATAAAATAAAACTGCCAGTACGTGGTGGTAAATGTTTTAATGATTAATTAATTGAGTCATTCATTCATTCATTTGATTCGTTCAAAAGCCTGATTCATTCAGGAGTCAAGTAAATGGTTTTCTATATGAATGGTTAATTGAATCATTAGGCTTGTTGGATTTGAAGTGGATCATCATCACCATCAGAGTGATTAGTGTTGTACATCAAAGTACCTCGAGAGCTAAAGAGAGAAGATGGCTCCTTAAGCTTTTGAATTGCTCTCGTGGTACTTTGATGTCATACAACGATCGCTCTGATGATGATGATCCACTTCAAATCCAACAAGCTTATGGTTCAAGCGCCAAATGGTTAGTCGACTAATCGCCTCAAATTAACAACTATTAGTCGATCAGAAAAATATTTAGTCAAGGGCAGCCCTTTCATTTACATCAGTGCTTCCCAAACCTGTCCTGGAGGACCTAATCAGACACAACCAATTTAGTTATTTCAGTCTCTACTAACGAGCTGATGAGGTGTGTTAGATAAGGGAGACATACAAAAGGTGCAGGGCAGGGGGTCAACCCAATAATTTACATCAATTATAAAACTCTTCTTTCTCCGAATGAACATGAACACACTCTGTGAGCTTTCTGCTTGTTTTCTTACTGACTTACATCGTAGGAAGTCTTTTTTGGTCCAGAGATCAATGTTGGTCAATGTGACTGTGGAAATCAACAGACATGAACAGTGTGATTCTCACGATCCTGCATCCATTACTAACATATTTCTAATATGATGTTCTCCATGATATGAGATGATGCTGGACTGGTTTCTGAGAACAGATTAATCTCCAGGACTTTACCTCTGTCTGAGATCTTCTCGAGCTCCTCTTTGCAGAAATCCTCCAGTTTGTCTTTCAGCTGACGGACAGATTCTCTCAGACCATCAAAAGAGAAGAGAGAACTGAAGAGATCATCATTTACGTCTGTAGATTCAGGAGGTGCTGAGAGAGACTGGAAACTCTACAGAAAAGAGAAATCAAAACTCATCAGCTCCACACTTTACCCAATAACCTGCACCAACATCAGATGTGTGCAGCTCTTGAACTATTCGATTTTGATAAACGTTACTCAGATTTTGATAAACGTTACAAACGATTTCACTGATTTCACCATGATGTAATAAATCAGAAGGAAAAATGGTTGGTTGTGCAAGTGGTGTTTGAGAGCTAAATATATCTTCCAGAAGAAAGAGCTCAGATAAATTATTCCTAAGAGATTTCCAGAGCTGAAAGCCATCTGTAAGCAGTGTCTCTTTCAGAAGAAGATGATCAGATGAGAGTCTGACTGATGATTATATAATAAGACACTCATGAAATGTTTCTCTGTGAGTCTCGTGTCACAGCAGGATCTGCTCAAATCCACTATGACCCAGTTCTTCTAGATCTGTGTTACCTGCAGGATCTGCTCAAGTCCACTATGATCATGTTCTTCTAGATCTGTGTTACCTGCAGGATCTGCTCATGTCCACTATGATCATGTTCTTCTAGATCTGTGTTACCTGCAGGATCTGCTCAAGTCCACTATGACCCTGTTCTTCTAGATCTGTGTTACCTGCAGGATCTGCTCAAGTCCACTATGACCCTGTTCTTCTAGATCTGTGTTACCTGCAGGATCTAATCAAGTCCACTATGACCCTGTTCTTCTAGATCTATGTTACCTGCAGGAACTGCTCAAGTCCACTATGACCCAGTTCTTCTAGATCTGTGTTACCTGCAGGATCTGCTCAAGTCCACTATGATCATGTTCTTCTAGATCTGTGTCACCTGCAGGATCTGCTCAAGTCCACTATGACCCTGTTCTTCTAGATCTGTGTCACCTGCAGGATCTGCTCAAGTCCACTATGATCCTGTTCTTCTATATCTATGTTACCTGCAGGATCTGCTCAAGTCCACTATGACCCTGTTCTTCTAGATCTATGTTACCTGCAGGAACTGCTCAAGTCCACTATGACCCTGTTCTTCTAGATCTGTGTTACCTGCAGGATCTGCTCAAGTCCACTATGACCCTGTTCTTCTAGATCTGTGTTACCTGCAGGATCTAATCAAGTCCACTATGACCCTGTTCTTCTAGATCTATGTTACCTGCAGGATCTGCTCAAGTCCACTATGACCCTGTTCTTCTAGATCTGTGTTACCTGTAGGATCTGCTCAAGTCCACTATGACCTTGTTCTTCTAGATCTGTGTTACCTGCAGGATCTGGACAAGTCCACTATGACCCTGTTCTTCTAGATCTATGTTACCTGCAGGAACTGCTCAAGTCCACTATGACCCTGTTCTTCTAGATCTGTGTTACCTGCAGGATCTGCTCAAGTCCACTATGACCATGTTCTTCTAGATCTGTGTTACCTGCAGGATCTAATCAAGTCCACTATGACCCTGTTCTTCTAGATCTGTGTTACCTGTAGGATCTGTTCAAGTCCACTATGACCTTGTTCTTCTAGATCTGTGTTACCTGCAGGATCTGGACAAGTCCACTATGACCCTGTTCTTCTAGATCTGTGTTACCTGCAGGAACTGGATGTGATCCTGTGTGTGTGAAAGCTGCTCCAGCTCAGCATCTCTCCTCCTCAGATCATTGATCTCCTGCTCCAGTCGCTCCAGTCGTCCTTCAGCTCGACTCACTGCTTGCTTTTCCTGATCTCTGATCAGCCGTATCAGCTCAGAGCAGCTTCTCTCAATGGAGCAGATGAGCTCAGTAAAGATCCTCTCACTGTCCTTCACTGCTGTCTGTGCAGAGCGCTGTTAGGACACACAGTGATTCAGGCTTCAGTGAGTCTGAACTGAGACTGAGACAAACTTCTCTTCTTCTCCAGACTCACCTTATGAGACTCCACAGCCTCTCTCAGCTGCTGAAGATCTTTCTTTCTCTGCTGGATTCTCTGCTGGAGCATCTTCTGCGTCTCCTTCAGCTGCTTCTGCAGGACAAACAGATGATAGTGAATCTCACAGAAAACTACTGGCACTAAATCATCAGATGAACAGATGAATGAACTGGATTCATCAGGTGAACAGATGAATCCAGTAAAGGTGGAGCTGATAACTAATGGCTGTAGGTTCAAACGCCAGAAGTCATGATCAGTTACAATCATCATACATAAATTACTACAAGTGTGTAAGTATTATAAAAGTGAAACTGACAGATGTAGAGCTTCAGACTGACAGTGTTTCTGCATTTTGACTGATGGATGTATATGTTTATTATATGTATTATAAGTCAAAGAACAGGTGAAAAGTGTAACAAAAGCCCATTTTACAAAAGATTGTGTTGATGAAGGTGTACAGTTCATTTTCAGCAAACAGTGGAACTCTCTTCTTGCAGCTGCTGTTCATTTCCGCTGTCGTGTGATGTGTGAATGCTGTAAGCTGTTAATATGGGTGTTGATATAAACACATGAAAAGAGAGTCCGCAATATTCCATCAGTGTTTAGTTTTAAATACCTGTTTCTCTGTCCTCTGCTCTGCAGCTGATACAGTATCATGGGTTTTATGTTCAATAATAGTACACAGCATACATATACATTCCTGGTCAGTGCGACAGAAAACCTCGAGGAGCTTCTCATGTTTCTGGCAGATCATTTCCTGCAGTCGTCCAATGGCTTCAGTCAAATTGTGTCTCTTTCCTTTAAAGAAACTCTCATGTTGTTCGAGGTGATTCTGACAGTACGAGTTCAGACACACCAGACAGGACTTGACGGCTTTGTATTTTCTTCCAGTACAGACATCACACTGTACATCTCCAGCTCCAGCGTAACAGTCAGCAGAGAGTTCGGTCTTCTTCAGTTTCTCCACCATTTCAGCCAAGATGGTGTTTCTAGCTAAAGCAGGTCTTGGACTGAAGGTCTGTCTGCACTGAGGGCAGCTGTAGACTCTCATCTGATCCTCCTGATCCCAGCAGCCTGTAATACAGCTCTTACAGTAACTGTGTCCACAGGGAATGGCCACCGGATCCTTCAGGAGATCCAGACACACTGGACACATGAACTCATCCTGAGAAACTCTGGCTTCTGCCATTTTACAGCATGAATACAGAGACACAAACACACAATAGCTCAACTACACTTCAGCTTCTCTTTTCCTGAAGTCACGTGATTCCTGTTTCCTGGTTCTGTGTTTGAGTCACGAGTGTAAAAAGAAAAAAAAAAGCATCTTCCTCGTTCCTGTTCCTTTAGAGTCTCTCTCTCTCTCTCTCTCTCTCTCTCTCTCTCTCTCTCTCTCTCTCTCTCTCTCACACACACACACAGTTAAATGTAGTGCATGGTGAGTCTTTACAATTTCTGTTCTGTTCATGTGAAATGAGAACACCTTTAAATTACAAACCAATCAATTATTTTGAATTGAGGTGATTTTAAAGGTGGAAAAGAGTGGAAGAGAGCGCTGGTCATTCACTCCCCAACCTACAATCCCCGCTGATACAGAGACTCAAACCCAGTGGTGTAGCAAATCAGCCCCGGGCCCATATGCAAAAACATTTGTGCGGGCCCCCCCAAACTTTATGGGCTCCAACTCCGTTTACTTAACTTATTGTTGATTTTTCTAAAGTAAAAAATGTTATGTGACTATTCACAAACTGTTTTATTAACGGTATACATGCTTAGAAATAATATTTAATGTTTTCAAGTCGTTTTAAAATTATTTGTAGCCAAGCCACCCAATAATGACTTCTGGTGGCGCAGCTCTGCAGCAACACAGGCTTGTGCTACTGTTGTTTGTTTAAGCGTGTTTTTTGTTTTAAGTATAAAACTTTGAAGTTTGAGTTTGGACTGTAAAGTTAACACGGTTAAGTGCGATGTAAGGTTTTTGCGACTAACACGAACCTGCGGTTTATCGACAGACTTTGTTTGGAGATTCGAACAATGGCTTCGTGCCTACTTCTCCTGCTTCTGGTTCTGATTATCGGGGAAACATTTATTCCATGTTTTGCATTAGACTTAACATTAGGCCTACAGCGGGAACAAAATCAAAGACTGGTATATTCCAGGAGTGTATTGCTGTCTCTCAGAAATCGTCATTATGCAGCACCGGATCATCTGCCAGCTGCTATACGTGTGCCACATACCGGGACCCAGCTACGGCGTAAGCGAGGGAGACGGGGGGGCTTTCGGGAGCGTCTCCGCCGGCGATCTAGTAAATCACCGCTGCCCTCAGTGATCCTGAGCAACGTGAGGTCGCTGGCGCCCAAGATAGATGAACTCTGTGCTATTACAAAGACCTGCTTTAAATATCGGGAGTCTAATCTTATGGTGCTTACAGAAAGCTGGCTTCATGAGGGAATTCCAGATTCGTTACTCGAACTTGACGGATACACGTTGGTGCATGCAGACCGCTCCAGTGACTCGGGTAAAAAGAGCGGAGGAGGAGTTTGCATGAATATATGTGACAGATGGTGCAAACAATATACAGTAAGAGACAAGGTATGCACCCCTGATATTGAACTGCTCTGTGTATCACTCAGGCCTCATTATTTACCGAGAGAGTTCGCCTGTGTCATCATATGTGCAGTGTACATCCCACCTAGCGGCAATGCAGGTAAAGCTGCAGCGTGCATTGCTGAGTGTGCACATGAGCAGCTTCAGCGCTCACCTCGAGCCCCTATTTTCTTTTTGGGCGATTTTAATAATTGCAAGTTAGAAACTGTGTTAGCGGGCTTTGAGCAATATGTACGCTGTGACACCAGGAAAACCAAAATTTTGGACAAATGTTATGGCAATGTCAAAAATGCATATGCAGCTAAGTCAAAGCCCCCTCTGTCCAACTCGGATCATAATGTAGTACATCTGATTCCTTCTTATAAGTCAGTGTTTCAGTGTTTAAACCAGAGCACAAAATGGTTAATGTATGGACAGAGGATTCTATGGAAACACTTCTATGGGCTGTTTTTCGTGCACAGATTGGTCCATATTTCACCAGTTAGAGCTTGATGATGCCACTGACACAATAAGTGATTATATCAACTTTTGTGTAGATAATGTGGTAGAAAAAAAGGATGTTGTTGTTTATCCTAACAACAAGTCCTATATTACAAAGGACATTAAAAAGTGCATAAATAACAAAAAGCTGGCATTTAGGAATAGGGATAAGGTAGGACTGTTAGCGGCACAGAAGGAATTAAAATATAATTTGAAACAAGCAAAGGAACAGCACAGGCAAACTATGGAACACAGTTTTAATACTTCTAACACAAGAAAACTTTGGGAAACAATGAAATTGGTTACCAATATGAACCCTGCTAAGAAACATATTACAACAGTGGACAATCTACAAAGAGCAAATTAGATAAATTATTTTTATTTGAGATTTGAGGCACAAAATGATTTAGAGGAATGTCATAGCTTATTGCAATCACTGTCTGACACCAAAGACATTCCTTGGGTGGAAGTAGACCCACGTGATGTGCAGCACCTTTTTAGGTGCTTGCACACCAACAAGGCTACTGGGCAGGATGAGTTATCAGCTCTTTTGCTAAAAAACTGTGCTGAAGAGCTTGCTATAGCATGGTGTCCCCTATTTCAGCGATCTCTTGATACCCACACTGTGCCGGCTCTGTGGAAAAAGTCCTACATAACACCAATCCCTAAAAAACCTGGTGCTAGAGAAAATAATGATCTTCGTCCTGTGGCTCTGACTTCAAATATCATGAAGTGTTTTGAGAAATTTGTAATTTCATTGCTGGAATAAGAAGTACAGCCACTGCTAGACACCTGTCAGTTTGCCTATAAGCAGAATAGGGGTACTGAGGATGCTGCTCTTAGCATTGTTCATTTTGTGTCTAAGCATCTTGAGAATACTAAAGCCTATGCTCGTATTTTATTTGTTGATTTTAGTTCTGCATTTAATACAGTGCAGACACATTTGCTTTTAGAGAAGTTGCATAGCATGGGTGTTAGTACTCTCTTAATCAAATGGTTTCATTCTTTTTTAAGTAATAGAACTCAGCAGGTCAGGGTCAATGGGACACTTTCTGAGGTCAGATACAATAATACAGGAGTGCCACAAGGTTGTGTTTCATCGCCTGTGCTTTTTTCTTTGTACACAAATGATTGCAGGAGCACATATATTAATAATTATATCATGAAATATGCTGATGACACTGTCATTTTAAGTCTCTTACATAAAGACGTGGATTTATCATCTTACCACAGTGAAATAGATATTTTCATTCAGTGGTGTGACAAGAACTGTCTTGTTTTAAATGTAAAAAAGACACAGGAAATGGTCCTTGACCCAAGAAGGGTATCTGAACATAAGCCTGTGATCATTAAAGACACAATGATAGAGCAAGTGACATCTTAAAGGTACCTGGGGTTTTATATGGACAGTATTCTTTGTTGGAAGACACACATTGATAGTCTGTGTACACGATTACAACAGAGGCTCTATTTTTTAAGAAGGCTGAGATTGTATGGGGTGGGTAGCAATATCTTGCTTGTTTTTTATCGAGCCATGCTTGAAAGTCTCATTCGCTATGGAATCACAGTCTGGTTTGGAAACGTCTCAGGTTACGTATGTAACCATGGTTCCCCGAATGGGGAACGAGACACTGCGTCCCCTAGGGGTCGCTACGGGGAACGCCCTCAGCGTGACTCGGTCTGAAGATACATATGAAAAAACACCACCTGTTGGCCGGCGACAGCCCATGACGTCACTACCGGCGTGCCACAATATAAGTGCCGCCGGGAGAATACATCATCAGCTTCTTTGTCTGAAGCTTGCGTCCGAAGCATGGTCCAAAGCCTAGGGGACGCAGTGTCTCGTTCCCCATTCGGGGAACCATGGTTACATACGTAACCTGAGACGTTCCCCTCCATGGGAACTCGAACTGCGTCCCCTAGGGGTCGCTACGGGGAACGTTATACCCACTTCACCATGCTGAGGGGAATGCAAGCCAATTTCGCAAAAAAGGCGAGCACTAAGCCAACTATACCCGGCTTAAGGAAGTTTCCCCCAGGACGGCTGATGGCTGTCAGTGATATTATCCCCTTCGGCCAAAGGCCCGAGCTGCATACCCTAGTACTTACCTGTTAGGCGCCGGGATTACCGGGCCTAGGGTAGAGCTCAAGGTCTTGGAATCAGAAAGATTCCTTCAAGGGGATATGGCCAGGCACCTGGCTCACTAGGTCCTGGCCGATCACTCAGGGGTTACCACTTGCTCTCCCAAGCTTACTGAGGGAACTGTCTCAACAGACCTCTTGTAGTGTACACCCCCTTCCCTTTTTTTGGACCCAACATATATGGGACAGGGGAGCGGGGCCCAAGGCACAAACCGGGGCTTTAACCAGCTCAAAAAAGGGCACGAAGCAGTGCGCGTAACCCTACCCTTACGGGATTTTTAGAAAGAACGCAGAATCTTTAATGTGCGGACTTACCACTAAGTGGATTTTATAAAAGTGCCCAAAGTCTCGCGTGTGCACTTATTAGAACGTTCTATGCCCTGGAGCGGAGAACTACTCATTCCTCGGAGTGAGAGGGAACTCAGAAGCTCAGAAGGGAGCGGCACGCTCATAGATGACCCTCTGGTTGAGGGGAGCAATGCTGGCTCGACCAACAGGCGAGCGACCTATCACAGAGCTCTGGGGGGCGGAGAAAACTCGGACGCTCAGACGGGAGCGGCATGCTCATAGGTGACCCTCTGGTTGAGAGGAGCAGTGCTAGCTCTACCGACGGCGAGCTCTGGAGAGCGGAGAACTCATTCCTCGGAATGAGAGAAACTCAGCTACCAATGAGGAGCTCTAGAGCGGAGAACTCACTCCTCAGAGTGAGACCTATAACGAGCTCTGGAGAGTGGAGAACTCATTCCTCAGAATGAGAAGGCACTCCGCCGCTCAGAAAGGAGCGGCAAGCCCAACCATGAGCTCTGGAGAGCGGGGAACTCATTCCTCAGAATGAGAGGGAACTCCCCGCTCAGCAGGGAGCGGCATGCTCATAGATAAACCTCTATAGTGAGGGGAGCAATGCTAGCTCGACCAGCAGGGAGAGCGATTTATCATAGAGCTCTGAGGAGCGGAGAACTCATTCCTCAGAATGAGAAGACACTCCGCCACTCAGAGGGGAGCGTCGAGCCCAACCATGAGCTCTGGAGAGCGGGGAACTCATTCCTCAGAATGAGAGGGAACTCCGCCGCTCAGAAGGGAGCGGCATGCTCATAGGTGGCCCTCTGGGTGAGGGGAGCAATGCTGGCTCTACCAACAGCGAGCTCTGGGGAGCGGAACACTCATTCTGAGGAATGAGTGGACATTCAGACGCTCCGAAGGGAGCGGCATACTCATAGGTAACCCTCTAATGAGGGGAGTAATGCTGGCTCTACCTATAACGAGCTCTGGAGAGCGGAGAACTCATTCCTCAGAATGAGAAGGAACTCAGACGCTTAGCAGGGAGCGGCATGCTCATAGATAACCCTCTATAGTGAGGGGAGCAATGCTAGCTCGACCCGCAAGGAGAGCGCCCTATCACAGAGCTCTGAGGAGCGGAGAACTCATTCCTCAGAATGAGTGGGAACTCAGACGCTCCGCAGGGAGCGGCATGCTCAAAGGTGACCCTCTAACGAGGGGAGCAATGCTAGCTCTACCTATAACGAGCTCTGGAGAGTGGAGAACTCATTCCTCAGAATGAAAAGACACTCAGCCGCTCAGAAGGGAGCGGCATACTCATAGGTAACCCTCTTATCGTGAGGGGAGTAATGCTGGCTCTACCCTTGCAGTGGTGACCAGAATGACTGAAGATCCAGGAGGATCCGCAGAAACCTCCGAGGGGACTCACGTCCAGACCATCAGTAAGGCAGTTCGAGAATACAGAACCTGCCTGAAGTCATCATAGGTCCACCTGACTGCAGTTCTTAGTTGGGAACTCATTCCTCAGAATGAGAGCCTATAATGCTACCTATATCGAGCTCTGGAGAGCGGAGAACTCATTCCTCAGAATGAGAAGGAACTCAGACGCTCAGCAGGGAGCGGCATGCTCATAGATAACCCTCTATAGTGAGGGGAGCAATGCTAGCTCGACCAGCACGGAGAGCGACCTATCACAGAGCTCTGAGGAGCAGAGAACTCATTCCTCAGAATGAGAGGGAACTCCGCCGCTCACAAGGGAGCGCCTCTAGGCGCTCTTGGCAGGAAACTTCCACCTAACCTCGGTCGGTGGAGTTTACGGTGGTTACAGGGGAATCAGAGAGGAATGAGAGGGCTTGCCTCTCTCTGACCCGCGCCTCTGTCTCACCCTAGCCGCAGGAGGGGGAGGGGCATGAGTCGCGAGACTAGCCTTCTAAGCCCATCTCTGATCCTCAGACCGAGATGGGTTAGGACCCCTGGTTGTTCGGGCTCAGACCTGGACCTTATCCAGGACTTTTAGCAGGTCAGTCTGGTACGCCTTCGTGTGCAACGAAGCGACGGTCTGACCTGCTGCTGCATATGCCCTGCCATTTAAGCGAGATTCAGGGGCTTAGGAGGGAGCCTTGAGAGAGGATGTCTCGCCATAGAGAGATAAGCTGGTTATCATCTCTTGCACAGGGGGCATCCCCTCATAGCCATTTTCACGCATCCCCTCAGTGTCAGCATAACTAGTATGCTGAAACCTATGAATACGAGAAAAACTAGCTTTTCCCACTCCTTCTCAACCTCCACATCGAGATTTATGAAGAAAGGAAGGCTCACTCGAGCTGGGGGTTATTTAAATTTATTTTTATAATCCATAACCTCCAAAAACTCGTTCATATGCAGCGGAGCACTAGCTGCTGCATCTGATGATGTCAGAAAGATCGCATCATCACAATCCAGCAGCTCACTCTCGTTCTCGGCCGACGCGCGAAAAGGGGGCGGTCCCTTTCCAGCTTATCGGCCACATCCAACTGCGAACCCCACGATTTCATTCGCCTCCGTGCCTCGGCAACGGTGGGTCTTGAATCGCGGGAAGCAGACGGCTGCCCCTCTTTCCTCGAAAAGAGGGACAGGCGAGAGCTGAGCTTCCTCATAGAGAGCCGCTCACAATGCACGCAAACCGCCCCCTCAAGGACATCGCGTGCGTGCTCCATGCCCAAACAAAAGACGCAACAGTCGTGTGTGTCATCGGGTGTCAAATAACGAGGACACGGATCCACACACTTCCTAAACGCCTTGCTAGTGCTCGCCATAGTAGAGTTAGAAAACTGTACTCTTACCAGATTCACTCTGCACGCTTCAAGCAAACCAGTCAGTGAAGACGAAAAAGCTGATGATGTATTCTCCCGGCGGCACTTATATTGTGGCACGCCGGTAGTGACGTCATGGGCTGTCGCCGGCCAACAGGTGGTGTTTTTTCATATGTATCTTCAGACCGAGTCACGCTGAGGGCGTTCCCCGTAGCGACCCCTAGGGGACGCAGTTCGAGTTCCCATGGAGGGGAACTTGTCTGTTCAATTGAAAAACAAATTGGCTAATATCCACAAAACAGCCATGAAAATCATTGGAATAAAACAATATGAGCCTATACAGACTTTATATGAACAAGCAGTGTTGAGAAGGGCAATAAGTATTAGCACTGATCCCGATCATCCTCTTTTTAGCAAATACCAGCCGCTGCCATCAGGAAAGAGACTGAGAATGCCTATGTGTAAAACTAATAGACTGAAGCTATCATTTGTTCCTGTCTCGATAAAAATGTTGAATTCTAACAAGAACAACGCACCTATAGCACATTAGCACTTTACTGTGTTTTGTATTTATATTACACATTGTTGTATTTTAATGTATGCTCTTAATTATTTGTATTTAATGTTTTGTCTATTATTGTATGTAATTTGTCTAGAGCAACACTGTAGCACTTTGCCCGAGACAAATTTCTCTTCGGGGACAAATAAAGTTTATCAATATCAATAACCCCAATAAGCTACATCTTACCAAAATGGTGCTGCTGTGTTCAGTCGACATTCGGGTAGCTCCGCTCAGATAGTGCTTTTATCTACTTTTTTACATATTTTTACTTTCTCTTTTTACACGCATAACATCTGCACTGATTATTTATGACAAAAGAACACTTTTGGACATTGGACACCGCTACACTAACCTGCTTCAGGATACTTTATCCACGAATCCAACGTGGCCATTGGAGATACTTTGGAACACAGAGGAGAACAAAGGCCACCTGAATAATCCCAGGAGGCGAAAGAAACACAGCGGGAAACGCGCTGGAATCCGCAACAGACTGGGGAAAGGGCTCACAGTCCTCCATTACCAAGTATTCTGCTTGCTAATGTACAATCCTTGGAGAATAATATGGATGATCTTAGAGCCAGGATAAGTTTCCAACAGGACATAAGGGACTGTAACATCCTTTGTTTGACCGAAACATGGCTCACGACCTCGGTCCCGGACACTGCTATAATGCCGTCTGATAACTTTTCTGTTTTACGGATGGACAGAACAGCCAAGGCCGGTAAAACCAAAGGTGGTGGAGTGTGTTTCATGATTAACAAGAAATGGTGTGACCCCAGGAGCATCTCCATTCTGTCGCATTCCTGCTCGCCTCATCTGGAACATCTCTCCATTATCTGCCACCCATTCTATCTGCCCCACGAGATTTCATCGATCATTGTCTCTGTTGTTTACATTCCACCACAGGTAGACACTAGCTTGGCTTTGTCCAAACTCCACGATGTGCTCAGCGGATATATTAACAAACACCCTGATGCTGCCTTTATCATCGCGGGGGACTTTAACAAAGCCAACCTCAGGCAGGTCATGCCGAACTTTCACCAACATGTATCCTGTCCAATTAGAGGACCGAATAAACTGGATCATTGCTACACTCCGTTTAAGAATAACTACAAAGCCCGCTCACTGCCGGCTTTTGGTAAATCGGACCATGCCGCCATTTTCCTCACACCGGAATATGAACAAAGGCTCGTTCAGGAACCCCCGGTGGAGAGAGAAGTGACGCGATGGCCCTACCACTCTGAAGCTATGCTACAAGCGGCTCTTGATGACGTCGACTGGGACATGTTCCGGGCGAATTCATCTGACGTCAGCGATTTTACGGATGTAGCATTAAGCTTTGTCAACACAGTAACCGAGCAAGCCACTGAGACTGTAACTATAAGGACATTCTCAAATCAGAAACTGTGGGTGGACAGAACAATCCGTGATGCGGTTAACCATCGCACTGCCGCATATAATGCCGGATATAATGCCGGGAAACATGAGCGAGTACAAAGCATCATGCTATGCTCTCCGACGTGCAGTAAGAGCTGCTAAAGTCCGATACAGGGAGAGATTTGAGTCACACTCAATGACTCTCGACGCATGTGGCAGGGACTGAAGACCATCTGTTCCTCTGGAAATAAATCCTCCGCAGAGGTGAGAGCAGATCCGTTGCTGGCCGAAGAGCTAAACACCTTCTACGGCCGCTTTGAATGCAATGGCGGCAGCGCAACTCTGCCAATCAGCGCGTCAGGAAGCAGCAGACAGAGCAGCGATGATCATGTTATCTGATCAGCTTGCTGGTTTGTTTACTTCAATCTTTAATGAGTCCCTTGCTACCTCTGTGGTTCCCACCTCCTTTAAAAAATCTGTCATCATCCCTGTGCCTAAGAACAGCAAACCTTCTTGCCTGAATGACTATCATCCAGTTGCCCTCACATCAATAGTCATGAAGGTTTTTGAGAGACTTTTAAAGAACCATATTTGCTCTTCCATCCCTGCTACTTTGGACCCTCTTCAATTTACCTACCGCCCAAATAGATCAACTGACGATGCCATCTCTCAGGTCCTGCACTCTTCCCTTACACACATTGACAGCAAAAATGGAAACTATGTCAGGCTGCTTTTCATCGACTATAACTCAGCTTTCAAAACAATAGTCCCCATCAAGCTAGGTGTAAAACTCACAAACCTCTGCCTAAACTCTTCACTCTGCAACTGGATTCAAGATTTCCTCACCGGCAGACCTCAAGTGGTGAAAATTGGCCAATTCACCTCCAACTCCATCACCCTGAACGTAGGAGCCCCACAGGGCTGTGTCCTGAGTCCCCTGCTCTACTCTCTCTACACACACGACTTCGTGTCCTCTCACAGCTCCACTTCTATTGTTAAATTTGCTGATGATACTGTGGTTCTGGGCCTCATTTCCAACAATGATGAGACCACATAATTGGATGAGGTAGAGAGACTTGCATCATGGTGCCAGGACAACTGTCTCTCTCTAAACATGAGCAAAACTAAAGAGCTGATTGTGGACTTCAGGAAGAGACAGCAGCTGCCCTACACTACTCTTATGATTAGTGGGACCCCTGTGGAGAGGGTGAGCAGCTTCAAGTACATCGGTGTAAACATCTCCGAGGACCTGACTTGGACTGCACACATTCAAACACAGGTTAAGAAAGCCAGGCAAAGACTGTACCATCTGCGACAGCTGAGGAAATTCAGGGTCTCACCAGCAATCCTGAAAACTTTCTTTTCAGGGGCCATAGAAAGTGTACTGACTCAGTGCATCTCAGTGAGGTATAATAATGCCACAAACCAGGACTGCAAAGCTCTACAGAGAGTCGTGCGCTTAGCTGAGCACATCTCAGGGTTTACTCTTCCGTCTCTGCAGGACATCTACCTCAAACGCTGAAAAAGCAGAGCTGCTAAAATCATCAAGAACACAAATCACCCCATTAACTGTCTTTTCATTCTGCTGCCATCTGGCAAGCGCTTCCGGAGCATGATAGCAAAAACTGAGAGACTGAGGAGGAGCTTCTTCCCTCAGGCCATCAGGCTCCTAAACTCAAACTCGGTCTAAAAACACTTACAGGACTCAATTGAATAAACTGTGAAACATTCACTATTCTCCATCATCAGCATTGCTGCTATGTGTATATACCCGGTACAACCTGTTTGCACATTCCTCTTGCACATCCCTGTTTATATTATTATTTATAAAGTCCACAGTATACTGTAGTGCACATTTTACTCTTTATTTTTTTCTTCTTATTTTTTTATTATTTATTTTGTACCTATATTTATATATATTCTCTTGTGTTGTGTTACATATTTTGCACTGTCCATTGAGAAGACCTGACCTGATTTACATTTCACATCGGATTATATTCTGTATAATTTAATATGTGACGAATAAAAAACCTTGAACCCCTTGGTTGCTACTTTTATTATAATACAAAGTCTCAGCCTTGTGTCAGTTTTATGATCAAATACAAACCATAAATGTGTTTTTAACGCTCTTTAATTTGTAGTGAGAACTATATTCACCTCAGTTCAAGCGGCATGTTAATTAATGATATTTTCCCATTTAATACAGCACAAAATAAACATAGATAAATATTTGAATGCATGTTGAAAAAAACTATCTGAACAATTTAATACAAACGAATGTCTTATGAAATCGATCAATCCGAGTTTAAAAAAACCTCAATGAGCCTACGTTTTATTGCTGTTTTTCACGTTAAATGTTAAGAATGACAGGTTGGATGCAACAGACTTAATTTTTTGGCAGCGATGGAATTTTCACATTACCTTCACGCAATAAGACATGATTTTATTATCGTAATTTTTACTTTATTCTTAAAATATTGTGACTTTATTCTTATTTATTTTGTTATTTGTTTAGTTATTTATTTTTCAAAGGAGACACTAAAATGCCGCCGAAGGCTATTTGTACTGCATGTAAACGCAACCCCCCAAAAAAAGCTCAAGACCATCCACACTCCTAAAATCACAAGGAGCATCCACAAAGGTCTGCAGAATGTCACAGCCACCCTCACTGCCCTAGTCCTCCTTCACTTTAGTAAAAAAAGAGCCCTCTGGGCACTCAAATATCCGTGTGTGTCAGGCCTCCTTCCTGTCCTGCTACATTGGTGGAGAATGCAGGCATCTTCCCCGAGGCATGAACACCCAGCTGAAGCAGTTGGGCCCCCGGGCATAGAGGACCTTGTTCGACATTTGGCAGAGGTTGCTGATCGGAAGCAGCAACCGACGGAACAGCTCGTTGTCGGCCAGGCTCGACATGCAGAGGAGCTGGTGCGCCTTCGGGCAGAGACAGCTGCATAAGTGGCCCTCCCAGAGCCGAGAGCAACCGCACATCAGCTCCTGAACAAGCTCACCAGTCAAGATGATGTGGAGGCTTATCTGCATACGTTTGAGGTGGTGACTCGCCGTGAGGAGTGGGATCAAGCTGAATGGGATCAGCTGCTCGCCCCGCTCTTAACAAGGGAGCCAAAATGGGCCTACAACTGTCTGCTGTATCCGCAAATGATTATGCCATCTTAAAAAACAAAATCCTTGCCAGGGTGGGTCTCTCACCGATATGTGCTGCACAGAAATTCCACGACTAGGCGTTCGATCCCCGTGTGCCGATTCGAGTACAGGCAGCGCAGCTTCTGAGGTTGGCAAACTTATGGCTCCTCCATAGTGATCCACAGGCAGCTGACATCTCCGAGAGAGTGGTAATAGACAGCCTCTTGAGAGCTATATTCTGTGCGCATCGGCGGCAAATCGGTATGACTAATCCTAGTTTCCTCACGGAGGTCCTAGAGGCAGTGGAACTATCAGAGGCTATACAAGCTAGAGAGGCTGGGGAGAGAGCCGGCCCTTACCCCTGCAAAGCCCCAGGAGAGCGACGCAGCACAGAAAGCAACCTCAGACCATTAATTTCTTCATTAAATTCACATTACACTTTGCTACCCGGGTGCCACCAACCCGCTTACCGGTTACTTTTAGACGAAACCTACGCATCCCTTTCTCCCTCACATCTTTCCTCTGTAGTATCCTCCTCTCTTCCCTCACCTACACATTTCTCATCTCTGGATGTGAATGCTGCTACTGATACTTTATGCTCTACTTTAACCACTTGTCTAGACGACATTTGTCCTCTCTCCTCCAGGCCAGCACGGACTGCCCCTTCTAACCCCTGGTTATCTGATGTTCTTCGTGAACATCGGACCAGACTCCGAGCGGCAGAGAGAAAGGCGAAAATCAAACGAGCCGTCGGACCTGAGTATGTATCAATCGTTTCTTTCATCTTTCTCCGCTGAAGTCCACACTGCCAAATCGTCACATTTCCATAACAAGATCAACAATGCTCCAGAGATGCGTAATCTCTTCAGAACATTTAATTCTCTCCTCTGTCCCCCTCCACCACCTCCCACCACTTCTATCACAGCTGATGACTTTGCAACTTTTTTTACAAACAAAACTAAAACAATCAGTAGTCAGTTTTCACCTCCACTCACACAGGACCCCCAACCAACTAGATTCACTGCTCAAACTCCCATCTTCTCCTTCTGTCCCCTCACTGAGGCGGAAGTATCCAAGCTTCTCCTCTCCAGCCATCCTACAACATGTCCTCCTGATCCAATCCCCTCACACCTTCTCCAAGCAATCTCTCCCGCACTCTTACCAGCACTCACACACATCATCAACACATCTCTCCTCACAGGCATCTTCCCCACTGCATTCAAGCAGGCTCGGGTAACCACACTGCTCAAAAAAACAACATTAAACACTTCTCTTTTAGAAAAAAACAGACCTGTCTCTCTCCTTCCATTCGTTGCCAAAACACTCGAAGGAGTTGTCTTCAACCAGGTCTCATTGTTTCTTTCACAGAACAACAAACTGGACGCTAAACAGTCAGGTTTCAGGAGTGGCCATTCATCTGAGACTGCGCTACTCTCGGTCACTGAAGCCCTGCGAATTGCAAAAGCCGATTCCAAATCATCAGTCCTCATTCTACTTTTGACACTGTCAATCATCAGATCCTCCTGTCCACCCTCTCATCACTGGGATTCCACTTCACTGGTTTGAATCCTATCTCACTGGTCGGTCTTTCAGGGTGGCCTGGGGAGGGGAGGTATCCAAAGCACATAAATTGGTCACTGGGGTTCCCCAGGGATCGGTTCTTGGACCCCTCCTCTTCTCCACATACACTACATCACTGGCTCCCATCATACAGGCACATGGTATCTCCTACCATTTCTATGCTGATGACACACAGCTCTATCTCTCATTTCGACCAGATGATCCAACGGTAGCTGCACGGATCTCAGGCTGCCTGGCAGACATCTCGGCATGGATGAAAGAACACCATCTACAGCTCAACCTGGCAAAGACTGAGCTTCTTGTCTTCCCTGCAACTCCAACTCTACAGCATGATTTCACGATCCAGTTAGGTTCATCAACAATTACCCCATCAGCTTCGGTCAGAAATCTTGGTGTAATCTTCGATGACCAGCTGACCTTCAAAGAGCACATTGCAAAGACTGCTCGATCTTGCAGGTTTGCATTGCACAACATCAGAAAGATCAGGCCCTTTCTGACAGAGCATGCTGCACAACTTCTTGTCCAGGCCCTTGTCATTTCTACACTGGACTACTGCAATGCTCTTCTAGCTGGACTTCCATCAAACACAATCAAACCTCTACAAATGATTCAGAATGCAGCGGCATGACTGGTCTTCAACGAGCCCAAAAGAGCCAATGTTACACCTCTCATTGTGTCCTTGCACTGGCTACCAGTTGCAGCTCGCATCCAGTTCAAGACACTGATGCTTGCACATAGAACAACCACAGGCTCAGCACCCACCTACTTCCACTCACTATTACAAATTTACACCCCCTCCAGAAGTCTGAGATCTGCTAGTGAGCGACGCCTCGTGGTACCATCACAGAGAGGCTCAAAATCACTCTCCAGAACATTCTCTTTCACCATTCCTGGCTGATGGAATGATCTTCCCACCCCCATCCGGAATACTGGATGCCTGTCAAATTTCAAGCAACAACTGAAAACTCATCTCTTTCAACTCTACTTGACTACTTAAAAAAAAAAAACTTTAACTTTTTTTCAAAATCTTCATCTTTATCTTTATCTTTCTCTCCTTCCCTTGCTAGCTTGTATTTATTTGAACAATGCCTGAGACTTGGTGTTATTGGCACTTCCTCTGTCTGTTTGCTTCTTCAAGATTAATCGCTTAATGTACTCCCCAATTGTAAGTCGCTTTGGATAAAAGCATCTGCTGCATTATGCACCAGCAAGTGCCCACCCATGACACCAGAGCTGAAGGTGCGAATCAATGGTACGTGAGTGAAGGCGACCCTGGACACCGGAAGTTACATCAATCTGATCCAGCCCTACCTGTTACATGTGTACATGGTGACACTAGATATGTTCCTGCCCACACTGTGACTATCTCTGCTGCGCCTGACGCCTGGGCCATGCAGGTGGGGGTATTAAAGGACCTTCCTGTTCCCTTATTGTTGGTTCGAGATTGGTCAGGGCTGGACAGACTACTTCGGGCTCGACCATCATCTTACCAGCCCACCACCCGAAGACCACCCAGAAAAGTCAGCAGTCGTCCGGTCTACTTGGCTACTGAGAGCAACAGAGAGGGTGAATCTCAGAATTAAAACTTAACTGTGTACTCTGATCAATTTCATCAGGTGAGGCAAGGAGGCTCTTTTGCAAAAGAACAGTTGGAGGATGATCGGTTGAAGCACTGCTCGTGGCAGGTCAGAGTGGTCTAAGGCAAAGAGCACCTCCCCGGGCCCCACCTCTCTCCTCATTTTGTGGTCCAAAATGGTCTCTTATATTATGTGGCGAATAGGCGGGGAGAAGAAAGGCATCTACTGGTGGTCCAACAAACCAAGACATAGCTAGTTATGGAGTTGGCCCACTCACAACCAATGGCTGGGGACCTGGGGGCAGCCAACACCCTCCAGCGGCTCCCTGACCACTTCCATTGGCCAGAAATGGATGCAGAAGTTTGACGGTTCTGTCAGTGCTGTCCAGTTTGTCAACGCACCGCTCCTCAACGACCTCTACCAAGTCCCCTGATCCCAATGCCAATAATTGAGGTACCCTTTGAATGGATAGGCATGGACCTTGTAGGGCCCCTTCCCAAGTCTGGTCGGGGACATGAACACATCTTGGTAATTGTCGACTATGCCACTTGATACCCCGAGGCAGTACCCCCGGTAAAATCAGCAAACATTGTCCAGGAACTCGTCTTACTCTTCAGTCGAGTAGGCATTTCCAAAGAGATTCTGATGGACCAAGGTACCTCTTTTGTTTCCCGGCTGATGAACGACCTTTGTCGACTTCTGAAGATCCAGCAGCGAGTCTACAACAGACCATCGCAGCCCCGGGAGTTCCAATCGGGAGACCAGGTTCTAGTTCTACTTCCTAATGCTTCCTGTAAATTCCTTGCTTCATGGCAAGGCCCATACACTGTGACAGAACAAGTAGGACCTGTGAGGTACTTGTTAAGGCAGCCTGGGCGCTGACGTGCCGAACAGATTTACCACGTCAATCTTCTAAAGGGATGGTTGGAACGAACTCTCCCAACCAACTGCCCTCCTTGTGGGGATGTCATCCAATGATGACATCCCTGTGGTAGGTTTAGGAGAACATCTTTCGACGCCCCATCTGACAGAGTTGAATTATCTGGTCCTTCAGTTTAGCGATGTGTTCTCTGAAACTCCCGGGCAGACCAATGTCATCTCTCATGACATATGAACCCCTCCTGATTTTGTTGTTCGACAGTGGCCCTACTGGGTCCCAGAAGCTTGCTGGCAAGCCATAGAGAAAGAGGTACAAAGGATGCTTAAGCTGGAAGTTCTTGAAGTTACAAAGAGCCCGTGATCCAGCCCTATTGTGATGGTACCAAAGAAGGATGGCACCTTCCAGTTTTGCAACGACTTCTGGAGGCTCAACAGCATGTCCACATTTGACAGTTACCCCATGCCCTGAGTAGATGAGCTGATCGAACAGCTAGGGAGGGCCCACTTCATCTCTACTCATCTCTACACTGGACCTTACAAAGGGCTATTGGCAGGTCCCTCTTATGACCAAAGCTTGGAAGAAGACTGCCTTTAGTATGTCCTCTGGGCACTGGAACTACCGGGTTCTTCCCTTCAGGCTGCATGGGGCACCAGCAACATTTCAGCGCATGATGGACGTCTTGCTCCGGCCTCATCAACAGTATGCTGCGGCCTATCTGGATGATGTAGTGAACCACTCAGAAGGCTGTAAAGAACATCTCAGCTGTTTACGCAAGGTACTTACCACGTTACTAAGGGCTGGACTCACGCCAACCCCCACAAATGCCACCTAGGCCTAACAGAGGCACAGTACCTGGGTTTCTACATTGGGAGAGGTTTGGTGCTGCCCCAAGAAGAAAAAGTAAGTGCGGTCAAGAATTTCCCTCAACCCCGCACCAAAACACAGGTGCGTACCTTCTTGGGGTTGGTAGGATATTACCAATGCTTCATCCCTGATTTTTCCTCTGTGGCTTGCCCTCGTACAGACCTGATAAAAAAAGCTCCCTGAGAAAGTTTCCTGGACTGAGGAAACCGAGAAAGCCTTCCAAAGTTTAAAAACAGCACTGACCACCCAGCCTGTGCTCCATGTACCAGATGTTTCTTTGCCCTTCATCCTCCAGACAGACGCATCTGACACAGGCTTGGGAGCTGTCTTGTCCCAGTATTCAAAGGGTAAGGAGCACTCAGTCCTATACATCAATCGCAAGCTGACTCCGGCAGAAGCTAAGTATGCTGCAGTGCAGAAGGAGGCCTTGGCTATAAAATGGGCAATCCAGGAACTGCGTTACTACATCCTGGGGATAAAATGTACACTATGTACAGACCATGCCCCCCTCCAGTGGATGGCCCATACCAAGGACCGGGCCAGGGTAGCTAATGGAAATGCAGATGGCCTTTCAAGAATGTTTGCTGGCTGGTCAGGTCTGTTAAGAGATACCCCCCTCCCACACCAAAGAGTAGCGAGATGCCCCCCTCCCACCCCAAAGAGTAGCGAGATGCCCATCATTCAATTAGCATCACTCCTGGCAACGGCAATTACGTCTGCCTCCAGCACTGATTGGAGACAGCTGTCCCCAATCAACTCATCAAGAGGAGAGAGATGTAAAGGCCACAACAAGCCACAGTTGGGAGAAGAGGATCCAATGTGCACTGACCTGTCTAATGTGTGTTCCTTTCTCTCCATGAAGCGACTAAGGTCCAGGCCAAGCCGACAGCACTCTCACCATCACAGCACAAAGAAGCAAACTATTCCTAAAGACCAGGGGTCACCAGGTTCGATCCTGGAGCGCCGGTGTCCCTGCAGAGTTTAGCTCCAACCATAATCAAATGAGACAAGTCAGTAAGAAATATCAGTTTACATTCCAAACATCCATTTTGCCATTAATTGTAATAATCCAGTGAGATTTTAGTGCTCCACACAGAGATCTGATCAGCATCAATCTGTCTGGAATGACATGAAGAAACAGAACAAACTGAGACAGACTCAATCCAGAAGAACTGTGTCTCCAAGACGCTTCAAGAAAAATACCTGCAAAGCTCCTGAGAAACTCTGCTCAAGTGCACCGAGGGCAAAAGCTGCTTTAAACACAAAGGATGCTCAAAACAAATGTTGATTTAATTTAGTTTATAGAAGTTAATTGATATAGAACATCTATTTATGACATTATTTTGACAGCATTTTTACACAAGTGTCTAAATCTTTTAACAGTATTGTAGCTTTGCTATATTGTATTACAATTAATGTCAAAATTAATGTTTGGAAATGTAAACTGATATTTCCTAATGACACATACTACAGCAAAATATAGAAACTGACTTAAAACCATGTTTATCTGCTGAAAATACTTGTTCTAATAATTTTGGCCACCAATGTGTGTGTATATATATATATATATATATATATATATATATAATAAAACAACAAAAACAAACACACGCCGTGTGAGGCGCTAGTAGTAAGTACCATACACCAACTGTCAAAATGATTGATTGACAGGTTGGCGGGGCTTCCGGTATAGGGGCGGGGCTTCCGGTATAAGGCGGGACTTCCGGTGTAGACGGGACTTCCGGTATAGGGGTGGGACTTCCGGTATAAGGTGGAACTTCCGGTGTAGGCGGGACTTCCGGTGTAGGCGGGACTTCCTGTATAGGCGGGACTTCCTGTATAAGTAGCTTTCCTATAGCTCAACTGGTAGAGCATGGCATTAGCAACGCCAAGATCATGGGTTCGATTCCCAGGGAAAGCAAGAGCTGATAAAATGTAGAAACTGTCACTTGAATGCAATGTAAGTCGCTTTGGATAAAAGCGTCTGCTAAATGCATAAATGTAAATGTATAAGGCGGGACTTCCTGTATAATAAATCATGTTATTGACAGTAGGTTTTGATGATTTTGACAGGTGGTTTTGATGGTTTTGATGTTTTTGACAGCAGGTTTTGATGTTTTTGATGATTTTGACAGAAGGTTTTTGTTTTTGAAGGCGGTATAATAAATCATGGTATTGACAGAAGGTTTTGTCTTTTGAAGACGCTGTTATCAGGAAATTCCCCTCCCACCCGCCGCATCCCATAGCAGTGTATATAAATGGGTCAGTGTGTTCTACATCAATCAGAAAGAGAAAACATGAGCTACATGAGCATGGACTGTTTATCGTCCCCTAAATCCCTAGAGGCGGGGGTGAGCAGCAGGACGACGGACAGTCTGATGGCCAGTCTGACTATGGCACCGAGAAAACCTTTCGGTCACGTCCGTTTGACAAACTTTCTCCATGAACTTTCGGAAAGGACTAAAGGTGAATTTATGATGAGCAGTAACCGTGTATTCGGGTACAAATTTCATAAATCAACTCGAGTTGTTATACTCTACACCACCGACAACGCAGGCGAGTTTCAGCCGGGGAAGAAGACGCGTGTGTTGTATTTCCTGAAAAAGACTGGTCATTATTTTACAAATTTGTCTGGAAGGATCTGAACAGCGGCGGCGAAGAGCCTTTGTACATTTCAGAGTGGGACGGGGTAGCCCCGAATGTCCGGTATCGCGTGGTAGGTGACCACGCTAAAAAGAACCCAGATGATTCTGTCTACATATTCTGCTGTAAAGACAAGACAAAGCTCAACAAAAATCGGTCAGGGGTCGTCCTGCCTAACGAGCATAACGATCTGTATGAAATGCAATTTTAGTTCAAGTGGCGCGATCTGGATCTGCTGGCCGGTATTTTTTCAATAATAAACAAGATGTTCAAATGGTGCGAGCTGCATGACGGCTACAACAAAATTAAAGTGCAGCTGTTCCACCCTGAGAGATGCGTGCGCAGCAGTACATACGCACGCTATTCCGCCCCCATTTACTACGGACATCCGGAAGCTCGCCGGTCAGACCCTCCCAGGCGTCGTTTATAAACCATGGATGCAGTGCTACGACGTCCCCGCCCCTTTACTAGATTTGCCATAAAGTCAGTGACCAGACCCTCTCAAGCAGCATTTATAAACCATGGCTGAAGACGACGCTTCATTACCCGCTCATGTGTGTAGCTGCGGCATCTCCTTCGGCAGCATTCTCGACCCTCCTGACGACAACGCAAGCGACCATTGCCTGACTTTCCCCCTTGGACCATCGGACCTCCACAAAGATTGGGAATCGGACCTCCAAAACGACCGGGGTCCGGCTAACATCGTCAACCCCTCCTAAGACTGGCTGGATAAATTGGGCTCAGACCTCGGATCACACAACCTGACTTACCTTCCCATCGCTAAAGCCGGTCTCGACACTAAAGCTGGTCTCGACGCTACAGACGGATGTTTCAGCGACGTCCGATTCAAAATCATAAAAGCAGCAACCGTGGTGCTGCTGGAACATCTCATCGGCGATAAGCTGAAGGACGACTGCGAGGGGTGTGCGATTGACCATCCTAGCCAGCTGCAACATTCCTGTCTGTTTGACCCTCCCAACTTCTACTTCGACACACACTTTGACGAGCTGTCAGGCAAGCTGTTTAAGCCCTTT
The DNA here is from genome assembly GCA_027474115.1 of Schizopygopsis malacanthus. Lineage (NCBI taxonomy): Eukaryota > Metazoa > Chordata > Actinopteri > Cypriniformes > Cyprinidae > Schizopygopsis > Schizopygopsis malacanthus. Next base: position 30,096,760 of record CM049878.1, read on the forward strand.
TTTCATTCCATCATCGGTATTCTCCTAAACCGCTGTGGGTTAAAATCTCACCCCCATCGTATCCAAGGAACAGTCGGGACTATTCTGCACGAATTAAAAGACGAACCATTCATAGTTGCCAAGCTAGAAGAAATCAGACTGAAACTTCTGGACAAACCCTGCAAGGAAATAGTCTACGACGTCGTTGATCTCTGGCAAGGTCTTTCAATTGTGAATGGCGAGTGACCAAGTCAGCTCCAGCATGGGTGTAGCCTAAGGAGCTGTATGGAATTCATGTTTAAAGAGCATTACAGACGGCAGATGACTGCGCTGCTGTATAAGATTATTGCGGACGCAGCCCACCCCGATATTTCAGTTGACCACAACACTACGCGTCAGGCAAATCTCAAGAAAAATATGGTGTTAATAAGAGGACTGGCTAATTCATGGAACGATTTGACGGATAAATGTGTTGATGGTACCGACCCCCCTGATGTAATGATAAAAGAGGTTCTAGATATGATGATTGAATCACAATGTACGATCGAAATCACCGATGTGTTGTGTACTTCTACCTATGTGGCGGATGTATGTACTGAGTTGATCTTGAATGAAAGCGATGATGATGAAATTCAAAAACATGCTGATATTCATGAGACCGTTGACAAAATTGTCGTAATGTATGTTGATTACATCCTAGACAAAAACATGATGGCCTGCCGCGACTTTCTTTTCTGGTTAGACTATCATTGATGTCATTATTACTAACTATTTGCTACATTATTCTTTTACTAACCATTCTTAGTTAGTGTGTTGTATTATATCCATTTTTACTTTACGTGTATCATTTTACTTAGATTGTATTAATACCATTTACTTAGATTTTGCATGCATCCTGTAACGTTTTTTTTAATAAAAGATTGATTCAAACTACTTGTACGCGTTATTCTTTTGCATCGGTTGAAACGACAGCATGTCGGAGCTCATGAAAAAGGCTTATTATACACCGTCCAACCCCGGCTCTCTAGGGAGTAAAAAACGATTAAAAGACGCCGTCTTAAAAGATAGCGGCGTCCGTCTAAGCGATAAAGAGGTTTCAGAATGGTTGGCTGGTGAGGATGCTTACACATTACACAAAACAGCACCTATAAAATACAAACGAAATAGAGTGGTTGTGTACGGGATCGATACACAGTTCCAGGCCGATCTTGTCGACATGAGTGCCTACGCCAAGGATAATGACGGTCATAAATACCTACTGACATGCATAGATGTATTTAGCAAGTTCTCATGGGTTCGAGTTTTGAAGAATAAGAGCGGCATTGAGGTTACTAAAGCGTTCCAGTCTATACTCAAAGAGGGTCGTGTGCCTCAAAAATTGCAGACGGATCAGGGAAAGGAATTTTTTAACAAACATTTTCAAGATGTGATGAAAAAGCACGACATTAACCACTTCGCTACCGCTACGGATTTGAAAGCCAGTGTCGTGGAACGATTTAATAGAACATTAAAAAGCCGCATGTGGAGATTTTTAACGGCTACAAATTCCCGCCGATACATAGATGTTTTACAAGACATTATTCAAGGGTACAACACCAGTTATCACCGAAGTATCAGAATGAGACCCGTGGACGTCGACAAAGTAAATGAGGGTCAAGTGTTTCAAAACTTGTACGGCGATATAAAGAAACAGAAGAAGACCGTATTTAATTTCAAAGTCGGCGACGTCGTCAGGATTTCTAAAGTGAGAGGCCCGTTCGCCAAAGGTTATGAGCAGAACTACACGGAAGAATTTTTCACCGTATCCTCGTGTATTCCACGTCAACCCCCGGTCTACAGACTCAAGGATTATGATGGCGATGTCATCGAGGGGGTTTTTTATGAAGAAGAGCTGCAAAAAATAATTGTGAGTAAAAACAAATCTTTTAAGGTGGAAAAGATTTTAGGTCAGAAAAAACAAGGGAAATCTACGCTTGTTTTAGTGAAATGGCTAGGATGGCCTTCAAAATTTAATAGTTATATAGATAAAAAAACTCTGCTGGACTTGCAATCTCCTTAAAACGCACCGTCGTTAACGGATGAGACCATACGAGCGAAGGACCGTCATGGAGGATCACGGGTTCTACGTCACGTTGCCGTGCAATGCGTCGTCGTCGGTTTATCCTGAAAATCGTATATCCAGCTATACAACCAGGTTGGCTAAAGCTATAAACTTGAAAGGACAATGGGAAGTCGGACTCGCCGAAATCGAATATCCTAGAAGTTGGTACAACTTTAATGACGAAGATGGGCATTTCATCCTACATACGGCTCCGGAACCCCCAGATAGCAATCCCTCAAATATTGTTTTTTCTATAATTACAAAATTATACATAAGCGGAGGGTACTACGCAAACATTCGTGCGATCCTCCAGGCTATAAATCAACTCATCGCACCAGCGGCCGTATTGAATCATGACGAATTAAAAAACAAGGTGTATCTGACCGCGAAACCCAACATTTCAGTGAGTTTCCGGGGAAGACTCGCCACTATTTTAGGAATGACGCTAAAACCTCTCGGAGGTTTAAACTATCATAAAGAACCCGATTTTACCGCAAACGTCATCATGTACGCTCCTCATCAATGCGATATCAACGCAGGGTTCTACACAATGTACGTTTACACCGACATCATCCAATACCAAGCGGTCGGAGATTCTTATGTTCCCCTTTTGAGATGCGTACATATAACGGGTAAAGGCAACGACGGGATCATTGCTAGATACGACAACCCCCATTACGCATCGATCAGCAAGGATCACATCACCAGCATCGTCATAGAGTTGAAGGACGATCAAAACCACGAAGTACCATTTTCTTACGGGAAAGTCATCATAAAACTACACTTTAAACCAAAAAATATTTATATTCTTTAAAAATGGTTTATTATAGACCCGGAGAGCCTGATACCGCGGACTATGTGAGCTATTACCAAAATCAGGCCGGCTGCGGTTTACCGGGTTATTCGGGATCGGGAGTTATGTACGGTGCGGGGTTAGGAGGCCTATTCAGAGGGCTGTTCAGGATGTCTGTCTAAACCGCCGGGTGTGAGGAGGCGTGATCAACGGGCAGCGCCGAAGAAGAAGAAGAAGAAAACAGTGCGCGGATCAAACAAGCGCTCACTCGTACGCAGAAAGCGTAAGAGGTCTGTCAGTCGAAACGTGTCGATCAAGAGAGCCACAAAATCCATATTCTAACATGGCGCTACTGCATCGCATGTCGGGAGAATGCATCAAGTCCGAGCTGGACTTATTTTCGGTCCCGCTGACACAGACCGTTATTGAGAAAAACGGCTATTTAGAAGTATCCCCATTATCGGCCATATCGGGCTCTGCACCATTGGAATTTTTTATCGCAGGCAACGGCGATGATTATGTGGATCTCAATAACACGATGCTCTATCTACGGGTGAAAATCACGAGACCTAACGGGGAAGAGATTGCACACCCTGCGAAGGTGGGTCTAATCAACAACTACCCGGAGCCACTATATTTTCACAAGTCGACGTGACCCTCGGCGATCGTCTGATTTCTCAGAGTTCGAGCACTTACCCTTATCGCTGTATCATCGAGAGTCTGATCAACTACGGTAAAGATACGTTGGAATCTGTCTTCAGCGCTGGATTGTTCCATAAAGACACTGCGGGTCACATGGATGTTCAAGACCCCGCAGGCCATAACGCAGGGTTGTCGAAGAGATCGGGTTACACCAGCGAAAGCAAGGAGGTGGAACTACTTGCCCCCATACACAGCGATATATTCTTCCAAGAGAAACTTATGATAAACGGGGTTGATATCAAGATACGACTTATTCAAGCAAAATTCTGTCTGATGAGGGCCGACGATGTGGCTTACAAATTAAATATAGTGTCCGCATCCCTATTTGTCAAGAAAGTTACTGTATCACCACCCGTGAGACTGGCTCATGCTCAGACGTTACTCTCGACAACGGCCAAGTACCCTGTCGATAGGGTCAGTCTAAAATCGTTCTCCATACCGGCCGGCTCTCGTGTTTCGAATCAGGAAAATCTGTTTTTAGGAACGCTACCAAAGTCTATCGTCATTGCCATGGTCGACAACGACGCATTCACCGGTTCCTACACAAAAAATCCATTCGCGTTCAAACATTACGATCTGGAATTCTTAGCCGTCTACGTCGACGGTCAACAATATCCCTCCAAGCCTCTACAACCTAATTTCGAAGCTGGTTCGGCAGTACGAGAATACTATCAGTTGGTGATGACGACCGGGAGACACCTTAAAGACCAACCGCTCTGTATTGGCAGGAATGATTTCCTGAACGGATACACACTTTACGCATTTAACCTCACGCCGGACGAAGAGTGCGGTCAGCACATTTCCCTCATCAAGTCCGGGAATATCAGAGTCGAAGCTCGTTTCAGAAAACCACTGCCGAACACCATTAATTTAATTGTTTACGCAGTATTTGACAGCATCATTGAATTGTCTAACCGCCGCCAGGTACTGATAGACTACTATTGAGATGAACACACTGCAGCTCACCGCCATCATGGATAAAATTACATGCAGGACTCATTTTCTCGGCGTTCTACCGAGCGATCAACTACCAAAAAAACCCATGAGGATCTTACCGTCGGCCTGTATCATTAACACTCACCCTGCTAGGCTACCAGGTGAGCACTGGATCGCCGTTTATTTAACCCAAGACGGGCCCACGTGTTTTTTCGACAGCTTCGGCAATCCGCCCAACAGCCATCGCTTTCCAACCACCATCAATAACTTTCTAGCAGCCAACGACGCCGACGTATTATATTCCGACAGACAAGTCCAGGATTATTCATCGGATACCTGCGGTCAGCACTGTGTGTTTTTTCTATATCATTTAGCCAGTGGATACGACTATAAACATGTGATGAAACTATACACCGATGATTATATTAAAAATGATAAAATGGTGTCCCTATTTGTGAAGAGATTAAGACCGTATGTTTTTAATGATAAAATGTTTTCCTGCGTTCACTGTGTGCAGACATGTCTGACATATAAATAAAAAATCTTTTAAAACCATTATATTTTTAATCATCTTTTTATTTAATCATTAAGATACATATTAATGTACCACACACACACACACACACACACACACACAACACACCACACACACACACACACACCATGAAAGGATTCGTTTAAAATTCAACCTTTGTCTTGGATCGATAGTCGGGGATTTAAACACAGAGTCTTCGGACTCTGGAAACACGGAGCGTGAATGTCTTTGTGCTCTTTTAGAAGGTCTGACACGGGACGGGGTGTCGGGTTTACTCTTTAGAGATTTAATTGTGCTCCTGACCTGTTGATTCGGCACTGTAGAAAAAGGGATGTTTAATTCGGTAAAGGCACGTAGAAACTCTGACCATCCTACAGGTCTCCGGTTATCACGAACCTTTTGCGGGGCCGTGACATTTTTTAACAAATCGACCATGTGTGAGCCTTGTATGGCTTTACCCTGAACACAAAACTCCCCCGATTCGTTCCATGCGCTTAGTCCTTTAGCTTAGACATCTTGTCTAATATGTATCTGCTGTTTTTCACACTTCTCGAAGGTACATTCTTCAGAACTTCATCCACCACATGTTCTCAGCCGTCGTCTTCGACGCTAGCCACGGTCGGTACTTCATCTTTATGAGTGGGGTCGGGTAACGACTGCGTTAAACACCCGCTCTCGCGATCGCCTTGTTTAACAATGGTCAAAACCTGCTCAGGGTATTTGTGTAAAGTTTTGCTTTTTCGTACGGGTTCAAATCAGTGCGGAGTAAATATTTCTCATGGCGACGTCCAAATCGTTTTTCCACGCTCTGTTGAATAGTCTCGCAAACATTTTCAGTTCTCGCCTTATCCAGTTGATGCTGCGGGACTAAATACATCTTCTCGGCGTACTCCATCCTATCTGTTTGCTATCAAGCTCGAAAGAAAGGGTACGGCGACGCTCAGGAGCGGTAAAGGAATCCACCCTTCTGGTTGAAGACTCGTTTCTTTGCCGCTATGCGAATTTTTTTTATCGGCTACAAATTTAATTCGGCTTTTCTCTTTTTCAGTTTTCGGTACTGTTGCGGATTGACCGGAATAGTCCGGTAGAGGATGTTAAGCGCCACTTCACACAGCGATAAAATGAATTCGTCGGACGCCGATTGTAAAATAAGACGCCGTTGTTTAGGAGATGCTTTTATGTAGCAGTTTTAACACCGGCAGATGTTTACAAAGTCTGGCGGACATGGTGATTTGATCACGTTCTTCTTCTTTTTTTCGGGATATAAACCACTTGACGGTCGGAAAGCAATCCTGTTCTGAGACGGTACTGCTCGGGAGTTTTTGCTTTATAGTCTATCATTATGTAGCCGAAAGGTTGGTTGACCGCATCGTGGTAACACTCCATAAAGTATTTTGTGTTTCCTGGGTAATTTGGCGTCCCTAGCATCGCTACTTGATTGACGTCCCGAGGATTTTTAAACAGAATCATATAATTGGCGTTTAAGCTGATGGTTCGCCTGGATTTACCCTGTACAAATAAATTTTGCACTATATAAATAGCGCTAAGATTGCGGTGATGGACGTACTGCGTAAACACCCTTTGAAGCTCCGAATTTGCGCTGGCTTGCTGCATCAAATCATCCACGATGAGAAGATTTGGTTTAGTGACGGGTAGCAAATCATCATCATTCAGACTCTCTGGTATTCCTTGCACAAATTTAATGTCGTACATTTTAAGCACATCATCGTACAAAGGCTGCCAACAATCATACAACCAACAATGTTTTCAATTTTCTTGGAAATTAAATTCAAACCTTTTTCCAACAAAAAGTTTCACAAAATAAGACTTTCCAGAATTGGACGGTCCGCTTATAACAAACTAAATGGATGTTGTAGTCTGAAATCAAAATCGGAAACATCCATCGACCCTCTGTGCATCATCATCTGATCAGTAGCCATAAGGAAGTGTGGTGAAATCGGGCAAAGTCTGCGTTTATTATACACCACCTTAAACCTTTTAACGACTGATTTGTTGTGCAACGTGAGAGTCTTTTTATCCTCACAATGTTTTCTGTGTGAGCAGGAGCCAGTGTATTTGGTACTATCATGCGACGTCACATAACTGTCAACCAGACCAATCAGGGTTTCCAGGCGGATGGCTTGGGAATTTTTAGCATTTAGCGTTATCCCTTAGCTTTCATACACACTTTCCCTTTGGACGTCTGGAAAACCGTACGATTTAGGGCGCTAGCGCAAAACTCCGTAATAAAATCCCCATCGTCTATTTCGCTCGTCAGCTCGCCCAAATGATCACCCAGAGGCGGCTCCAGTCGCCGTCCCTAGACACGAACACGACGCTGTCTGTGTCGAGTAAAGAAGACGGTCACCGAGTTGTCCATCAATTCGTACAATTCCAGTCGGACGTGTGCCGTGGTGAACGCACCAATAAACACGTTAACGTCGCGACCCTTACAAACATCCTCTTTGTTTGGGTTTATGCTGGACGAGAGCCCGTCGTCTGAGACGAATGAGAAATACGACAAGGTGTCGGTATTACCGAAAACGATTCTGGTGAAATCTTCGGGCTCGCTCACAGAGTCGTTTGAGGTAAGTTTGGTCTTAAAGAGAACACCTACCCCACAAGCTGTTCAAAATAAGTTTGGTGATCGCTCTCTGGGCAGCGTTGTGCTTGATCTTTTCGGGGTCGAGTTGAAATCCCCTCTTTTTCAAAATATTCGCGAATGTAAGTTTCTCTCTCAGCGTCCGTGACAACATTCGACGGGTAACCCGACGCTTGTTGTTTCAACCGCAAAACGTTTTTGACGTATTCGACAAACAACGTGTCTGACTGTTGTGGAAAATGCCAAACCTCGTCAATCTTGGCTACCACATAACCCTTCTCGATGGCTTTTAAGCTCAATGGTACCCAGGAGCCGGAGTGTGATCATTCCTCATCCGTGTGGGTACAGCTCGTGGTCTGGTTTTGATCGTGAGCGCAGGTTCGGCATAACGGAAACATGAGTTTTCCTTGGCATCTGTAAGGGAGAACAGGATGCAGTAATTTGTGGGGAGGGTACACGGTCGCTTTGATAAACCCGTAATAATTTTCAATCGGTTCAAAATTGTTGAAAATGATTTCTGGATGTTCAATCGGGTAGCTTTTCCTAGCCTGGCAGAAGGGGTAGAGGCTGGTGAAATCGAGATACCTTATTTTCTCATCTCCGCTCACTTTGTGATAGAGTTATAAGCGTTTAGTGCGCCCGCCAAACAGGGTGTCTCGAGGGTTTAGTCTCTCTGGGGCGGAATAACCGGTCATAATTCTATCACAGAGGGATCGGCCTTTTTCATGTCGTTCCATTCACATTCCCAAAGGAACCTCGATTTGCAAACCTTACGCGTTCTGCAGAATTTCGATCTTATCGTCAAACTGTCTCCTGAGAACCCCATAGGGTACTCCCGACAAGGGGTGAGACTCATGGGGTTCAAAGCGACAGCAGTGCCGTGGAAAATGCACCCTGCGGTATTCTAAGCCGTGCCGCACACGCACACCGTCTGCTGGTAGTAGCCGTCTAAAAAGTACTTACGATCGATACTTCGCCGTGGTTTACGGTGTGGTGAACGTCCACATTTCGAGTCTTTTTGACATACTCGAGCCATTCGATTGAGCCGCTTGAGTAGGACTTATTCTGATCGATGTACGCTTTGTCATGCGTGAGAGCGAGCGTGTTTCTGCCGAGATAATGTGTTTTAAAGACCCCCATCGAGCAGCAGCGAGCGTCGCGAAGCCAAAAGGGTCAAGTCCGGCGCATTGCATGAATGCCTCCGGTATTTCATGCAACCTTCGCGTAATAAGACGACGTCGTTAACGCCGTACGCGTACAGTTCTTTCCTGAAGTCAAACCACTTGCCCTCAACTGTGCTGTACCACGCATCAAACTTTTCACGGTCTTTATCCGACATGTTATCGTAGTTGTAGAACTTTTTGTCGGGGTATGGTCCGAAATAGTTCTCGTTTTCCAGCCTGTGAAAAGATGGGGGAAGGTTGCCTTTTCAGTCGTCATTAAGTCTAACGCTACGGGCATTTTGGCAAGGGCCATTGGAAAAAATGAGTAAACTATCGATGTATCGTTGGCCAAACGTTTCGTCGTACATGAAAATTATTTTACATCCTTGCATTATGACCTCAATAGCAATCCCGGCTTTGCAAAAATACTCGAGAATCAGAAAGGCGTCGAATCTGGAGGCGTAATGAGCTATGAAGCAGTAGCCATTATATCGGGGGTGTCTGAAGCGGTTGATTAGCTTAGCGATGCAGTCGGTACCCTCAGCCGTTAAATTTGTTCCCTTTGAATGTGATTGCGCAAACAAAATTAGCCACATGTCTACCGTTTTCGTACGCGTTTCAAAATTGTAGAAGATTATTTCTCGCATGGCTCCTTAGGCTCTAGGGGCTGTATGAAGCATTGTGTGATCCCTGGCCGTCAGACGTTCTCGACAATGGACGCATTTGTCCGGGGCACATATGTGTTTTGTTTTTCTTGTCACCCGCTTTAACGTAGTAACGCCAGCCGCATAGTTTGCAGTATTTGATAATATCACAGGAGGGGGATTCTTGACCGGGAGGGGGGTTCTTTTTATGCATTTCTAAGCAATAGCTCGATTTACAGTAACGCAAACAATCGGGGCAATGTATGGGTTCTTTTAGGGAACCTGTGACATTCGGCGTCAAAACAGACATTGCAGGCTTGCTTACATCGATGGTCTCTGCGGGTGTGGTGTAACTTTTGTAACAAAATTGACAGACGTGTTATGGCGAACCTAAGAACCCGGTCAGATTCATTATCATGTAGTAATGATCATCATGTAGATAGAGGAACACCGTTTTAGGGTGGAGTTCGTCACAATTTTTGTACGTTCCTAAGACCATGGCATTCGATCTGTGAAATACAACGATTTTAATGCCTAGTGCTCGTTCAAACGAAGCTATGTCGCTAAGAGCGATTCGGTCTTGAATTGAGAAGCCGACGTTGTTTTGGATTGTGACAGCCAGTTTTTCTAACTCACTCTCGGGTGTTGGGGGTTAAGAAAACGAGCGAGACAAATAGAGAAAACACCAATTGATTTGACAAATTTATGGGACAGAAAAAATTCGTCTTTTTTTTTTGGATTACCTGATCAACGGCCAGATCTGTAAGTTTACGTCGTCGACCACCTCCTTGTCTGTTCATGGCTACGGTAGCGTCGATCTCGACAGCGTCGTCCGATAATAACTGCTCGTTGCTCTGTAAAACTCTTTCAAATTGATCCATAAGCGAATCCACATCATAATCATTACCGGGTGTGAGAACACCGTTGATAGGTGTTTGTAGAGTGGGTGCCGACATGGTCATATTGATCACGGGGGCATCGTGGCCGATTTCTCTAGCGAAGGCGACGATCTCGCTCAACATGCCGTGTAAGGAAGTGTGATAAGAGGCCAAATCTGTAGAGTTAATCTCTCTCAGATTCATGCTTCTTCTCAACGACACACTGTTGAACCGAGGTCGCGGTAAAACGTGATATCCGTTAACGAACCCACCTTCTCGAATCAGCGTATCAATTTCCGTACGGCTTAATCGACTCTGTTTATTAGGGTCAGTCTCGCGTAAAGTGTCAACATTACCTGATGTGGGTCTCGTGTTGCTGGTCGATGGCTGTGAAGTATCATCACCGTCAGGGTGCTCTGTGTCGTCGCAGTCAGGATCGGTGTCGGTACATGCTGGAGTTGATTATTTAAAACACCACCATATTGTACAACAGGATTGTTGTCTACGCTTAGCACATGATCGTACAAATTAATATTTGGATTTACAGCTAATTCAAAAAGATCCAAATTAGCGTCTACGTTCAGCACTGGATCGTACAAATTAATATTTGGATTTACAGCTAATTCAAAATGATCCAAATTAGTGGGGGATTGCGAAGATTCTAGATTAAACAAATACTGTTCTAAAGAATCCGGAAGCATTAAAAGTTCGTCCGGCAGCAAACTTAGCATTTCAATCTCGTCCGGTGACAGTTCTGTGTCGTCGTCTGCGCAAAAGCTTTTTGACCCATCCATTTTAGATTTCAGACCAAAACATGAAATATTACAAAATCATAGAGTATAGAAAGCATGCAAAATCATAGAGTATATGGAATATAAAAATCAAAGCATAGATGGAATATAAAAATCAAAGCATAGATGGAATATAAAAATCAATACATGATAGGTGAAGAAAAACAACTACCATAAAACCATAAAAGTTTAATGGAATACATCTATATTGAATTTACTCCTCTGTACCATCAATGATGACGAGAATAAGATGATGAAACATGAGTACCAATTCGCAATGGAATTCAGTTACCCTACGATCGCTTCTATTAAATTCCTGATCCAGGGTTGATCTCATGGTCTGGATACGACGAAATGTTTGATCGACCGCATTTTGAATGAAGCGATCCTGTGTGTCCAATCGGCTACGTGTCTCGAGGTGAGAGGCGCGAGCCTCGCGCCCCAATGTGTCTAATGCGTGACGGGTTTCGTTGCGTGCTTCACGCAACTCACTACGCAGCGCAGTCAAATTGCTGTTTATATCATCCTGTACGTCACGCAGCTCAATGTATTTGTTGTTTATATCAATCTGTGCGTCGCGAAACTCTTGACCTAATGTCTCTATTGAAATAGTGCGCTTAGTATCGGTGAGTGGCTCGTCAGCCGAGTGAGGCACCGCCGGCACTTCTTCAACTTCAATGTCTTCTTCGGCGGTGAGTTAAAAGGATATGATGTTTGACCCACCTTTGTGCTTGTCCAAGTGATGCGTTGAGGCGTATTCCAACTCGTCATGTGGTCAGGGCTATAACCCGACCCTGCTGTGTAGAAATATAACACAAAAATCTTAATGGTATGATTCAATTTGAGTTTAAATAAAAAATAATGTAGATAGTCTTACCGTAAAGAAATACGCTGTCAAGACTCGTCGCAGGACTGCTCGGCGGCGTCGGACAAAGAGTTTTCCTGTCAGGACTGGTTTCAGGACTGATCGCCGGGGTAAAACGAACCGGTTTTCTCTCAGGACAGGCCGGCGAGGTAGAACGATCCGTTTTTCTAGTCTTCTTTCTCAAAGGTTCGCCGCTTGGTCCGGCGGTCTGGTCTAAAGCCGAGCCGGTAGGAACTATTTGATCCACAGAGTGCGTTGGAGTGGGGTCAGGTACGTCACGTCTATCTGCTACGACGACGGTGTGGTCTTTATTATCCTGTTGAATGGCGTCAACCAGCGGGAAGCCGGGTTGCGTAATAAACTGAATGAAATCTAAAATAAATAATAAATTAGATTTCTCATAAACGTTAAGAAAAACATGACGTAGGCGATCATCAGTCGCGCTGTCCGCTTCGACCACCTGAGGGCTCACTGCGAATAAAAAGAGAGACAATTAAAATACGTTCATTTTTTTATTTTTTATTAATTTTTTATTTTATTTTATTATTGTTATAATTTTTTTATAAAAGAGTAGAAAAATATCAGTCCTTACATGCATCATTGCCATCGAGAGCGTCGCTTTCAACATTCGAACCTGCGGGCGAAAAATCCTGTTATGAATGAAAACACATGTGAGTCGTTTTATATGCTTGTCTGATGACGAGCCTACAGGCAGACGTTGAAAAAATTAAATTAATTTTCAGAATGTTATGTTACCCCGGTGCTCTAGGGGGCATCATTTAATCATAATAGAATGTAGTTTTAACTCTGGGACACCGGGTGGTGCCAGAGAGCTGGTGGGCCCCCGTATCAGTAACATGATGTGTTTAAGACAGTGGCTAAAAACAAGCTTTTTATGTTTTAAAATATCAAAAACAGGTCGATCTGCCTTGTGAAACAGATACACGTCAAAACTAGTTTTTGAAACACGATATCATGCACATTTAAGAGCAGTTAGCAATGTAGCACACGCTGCTAAGCTAAACCATGCAATCCTAACAGGGGCGGTTCTGAGTCATGCTTCACAACCGGGAGCGCCGACAGTAACGCGGTGGTGTCTTAATAAAAAATACATGAATAACGCTATGACGGGACGCTGATTTAATGCAAGCAGACTTGAAAAAATATACATAGCAAACAGAATCGTAGCATAGCTGATAACTGGGCCGGACACTTCCTGTGAGAGGAGCTCAGTCTTTTCATAATAAAAGCCGCTGGGTAACGCAATGGTAAAAAAGCATAACATTATGTATTGTTTTGTGTACTGAAACAATACTAATTAAAACATCATTGCGGTAGAACAATCCTGCAAAACATTTATAATAAACTGATATGACTAAAAAATCTTTTGAGATGAAAAAGTAATAGACATGTTTAAAACACTTGAATAAAATAAATATTGCCTGACAAAGATTGTTTTTAAAATAAAACAATGTTACAGAAAACACTGTACCCAAGCATGAATGTTTAAAACACCAAAAACACTGTGCCCAAACATGAATGTTTAAAACACCAATGACTCAATGATTAAAACAATAATGCAGATAAAAACACCAATAGCTCAATGCTTAAAACAATAATGTAGATTTTTAGTTATAGCTGATAAAACACAGATAACTCAATGATTAAAACACTGTGCCCAAGCATGAATGTTTAAAACACCAATAACTCAATGCTTAAAACAATAATGTAGATTTTAGTTATAGCTGATAAAACACACACCAATACCAGCATGCATGTTTAAAGCATCATTGTACAACATCATAGCATAAAATATAGAGAAAAATACTCACCGTTCTGCATTTTGATGAGAGAGAGAGATGATGAGATGTTGTAGCAAAAAGTTTTGTCCGAGGATATATTGGATTTGTCCTCCACACCTGTATATATATGGTGGTCAAATATTGGGTAAAAAAACACGGTTGTGTCCAATAGATGGCGTCATTGCACTATGCATTTTGGTACCTTATCTCGCAATGCGTCCGTGACCTGAGAGACATCAGAGACACATGGGCCATATTTCACGCCCGTGGAAGAACTACTATTGATAAAGATTATAATTGTACAGATAATGTAGGAGAGATCTAAAAGACCGTGCCTGTTACGCACAGACACATACACACACACACACGCACACACACACATAGATGCGCGCTCCCCTGTTTTTGAGAGGCCTGCTCAAGGTGAACGCTGCTGTGTGTGTGTGTGTGTGTGTGTGTGTGTGTGTGTGTGTGTGTGTGTGAAAAGAGGCCAGAGAGCCCTGATTTCTAAACATGTAACTGATTGTTTCATAAGTTGTATGTTTTTTTCTTTAACTCTCTAAACATTCAACTGATTGTTTCATAACCTGTATGTTTTTTATTTATTTATCTATTTTCTTCAACTCTCTAAACATGTCACTGATTGTTTCATAAGTTGTATGTTTTTTTCTTTAACTCTCTAAACATTCAACTGATTGTTTCATAACCTGTATGTTTTTTTGTTTTTTTTTTATTCTTCAACTCTATAAACATTTAACTGATTGCATTTTTTTTATTTATTTTTTTGACTCCATTTTATTTTTAAACTGAAATAATGTTCAGTGGATTTTTTTTTTTTTAGTAAGCTATTTTATAAACAATCAACTTTTGTTTTAAAAGAACAGATGTTTGTGGGAGATGCACTTCACAGTTTTTCACAGCACAGTCCCATTTATATACACTGCTATGGGATGCGGCGGGTGGGAGGGGAATTTCCTGATAACAGCGTCTTCAAAAGACAAAACCTTCTATCAATACCATGATTTATTATACCGCCTTCAAAAACAAAAACCTTCTGTCAAAATCATCAAAAACATCAAAACCACCTGTCAAAATCATCAAAACCTACTGTCAATAACATGATTTATTATTGCAGGGTCAATAGGTCAAAAACCTCCTGTCAAAAACATCAAAACCTACTGTCATGATAACATGATTTATTATACAGGAAGTCCCGCCTTATACAGGAAGTCCCGCCTACACCGGAAGTCCCGCCTTATACCGGAAGTCCCGCCCCTATACCGGAAGTCTCACCTATACAGGAAGTCCCGCCTTATACCGGAAGTCCCGCCCCTATACCGGAAGCCCCGCCCACCTGTCAATCAATCATTTTGACAGTTGGTGTATGGTACTTACTACTGGCGCTACATCAACACTGTACTGTAACTACAAGCTTAAAATACCAAATTCTCATATAATGCATGCAGTTTTCTAAGCTCATACAAATCGCGAGACTTGGATTGAATATTTGTACCCTTTCAAAATTAATTTGACATACTGTACGACTATCGCATAACTGCATAATGGGTATTAAAATTATGAAATAATAAAACATAACGTCACATTTCTGGACCAAAAAGAAAAAAACGGGAAATTACATTTTGCATAAAGACAATAAAGGACCAGTAGTTTTTTTTATCCAGTTTTCAGACCAATATCTGTTTTATGTTGTAATATTAGAGATCTATATTACAGTAATGCATTCAGAAATTCCCAATAGATTTAATTATTGCAATATGTCATTTAAATACTTAAAAAGGCAGCGCAACAAAACCTGTGAGTCTCACAGTATTCACTACAGACAGATGCAATGCTTGTATTTTACTGTAGAAACCGTGTTCTGTGCATGCCTGTGTGTTCTCCGTCAGTCTCTGTTGATGGTGAGCGTGCAGCGGCTGAAACACACGATGCAGTCGGGCAGCAGCGAGCGTAACGAGTGTCTGAGACTCGGCACAGGATCGTCTTCATCGCTCTGCTGTCTGTCGGCCTCGTCCTCATCCTCCACAAACTCCACCTCGCTGAACTCCAGCGCACGCAGCTGCGTCAGAGACCTGCACACAAACATGCATTTGAATAATAAAGATTTATTCCTGTTTATAAAGAAGACTCTTCTGCTTGCCAAGCCTGCTTTATTTGATTAATAGTATAGTGTAAACAGTGAAATATTATTATCATTTAAAATAGCTGTTTTGTATGTGAATGTGTGTTAAAATGTAATGTATTCCTGCAATGCAGCGCTGATTTAACAGTGAAAAAATTTGGGGTCTGTATGATTGTGTTTTTTTTAATGAAATCAACACTTTTATTAATCAAGGATGCATTAAATTGATCAAAAATGTGAGTGAGGATATTTCTACTGTTATAAAGTATTTATATTTCAAATAAATGCTGTTCTTTTGAACTTTCTATTAATCCTGAAAAATAAAATGCATCACAGTTTCCACAAAAATATCATGCATTACGACTGTTTTCAACATTGATAATAATCAGAAATGTTTCTTGAGCTGTATATTATTATGATTTCTGAAGATCATGTGACACTGAAGACTGCAGTATTGATGCTTAAAATACAGATTTGATCACTGATATAAATTACAGTTTAACACATATTCACATAGAAAATATCTGAATTATTGTTCACTGACTTAACATGCATGTGTCATCTCCACACCTGCAGCAGAGAGCAGCTGCGCAGACGGCGCAGGTCTGTGTGCTGCAGGCAGAGTCTGCGCAGACGAGGGCACTTGGAGCGCAGCGTCTGCAGCCAGGACTCGGTGAGGAAGGCTCTGCGGCGCGCAGACAGCAGAAGCCCGCGCAGACGCAGACATCGCAGCCCGTGACCCAGATACTGAGGCAGCAGAACCCACAGCACCCGAGACGTCAGCTGAAACACACACACACACACACACACACACACACACACACACACACACACACACACACACACAACAGATGAACCACAAACACATCTGCAATCATCAATGAGGATCATTAGAGTCACGGTTTTAATTTGTGCTAAATATCAGTGCAAACAAACTGCAAACAAAAATACAATTATCTTATAATAGCTATTATTAAGCTCAATAAAATTACATATTTACATAAATAGACTTAACTTTTAAAAGGATGGGGAAATGCTTTTCAATAAATAAGTAAAATAGGATATTAATATACTAATGTAAACATTGCAGAATACAATTCTGATGAAAGATTATGAAGACAATAATATTTTAATTAAGATGCACTGATATAATAATCGTAATAATATTAAAGGCCCTTAAAAACAATTAATACATAATTAACTGAAACTCAAATATTGAACTGATCTGAATAATAGAGCTGCTTTACTGCTGGAATTTGATGAATTTGATGAATTATTATTATTAATCTTCGCCTCAGACCAGTCATTACACTTATACTCATAAAGGTGCACATTAGTACCTTAGAGTACCAATACGTACCTTAATGTACCTGCTTTCTTTCTTTCTTTCTTTCTTTCTTTCTTTTTTGACAAATTCAGTTTTATTTGTTTGAATTTTTATGGATTCCGCTTTTGTTTTTCTTTTTAATTTTTATGGACTCCTTTTTAATGATCAAATAACATTTTATTAATAAAAATGTAAATCATGAAACGTACACAATTTAACATTAACTTATTAAAAGTGAAACAAAAATTACATGTTTAGGACCGTATGAAATGTTATGGCTCACCTTATGTTTCTTTGCACATCTAAATATTTGAATACATACAAAAAACATATTATTCTTACAGTAGCCTTATGAAAACTTTTATTTTGGATGCGATTAATCAGGATTATCGCTCATATTTTTGACTGAACCATATAGTCTTGTCTAATAAGATCCATAATTTAATCATTTCAAAACAGCTTCACATTAATAAACAAGAAAATAATAATAATAATAATCATGCTAGCATGTTGCTAGCATGATGCTAGCATGATTTTAGCATTATTAGCATGTTGCTAGCATGTTGCTAGCGTGATTAGCATGTGACTAGCATGTTGTTAGCATGATTAGCATGTTGCTAGCATGTTGCTAGCATGATTTTAACATGATTAGCATGTTTGCTAGCATGATTTTAGCGTGATTAGCATGTTGCTAGCATGATAAGCATGTTGCTAGCATGATTAGCATGTTGCTAGCATGTTGCTAGCATGATTAGCATGTTGCTAGCATGTTGCTAGCATGATAATTATTATTATTATTTTCTTGTTTATTAATGTGAAGCTGTTTTGAAATGATTAAATTATGGATCTTATTAGACAAGACTATATGGTTCAGTCAAAAATATGAGCGATAATCCTGATTAATCGCATCCAAAATAAAAGTTTTCATAAGGCTACTGTAAGAATAATATGTTTTTTGTATGTATTCAAATATTTAGATGTGCAAAGAAACATAAGGTGAGCCATAACATTTCATACGGTCCTAAACATGTAATTTTTGTTTCACTTTTAATAAGTTAATGTTAAATTGTGTACGTTTCATGATTTACATTTTTATTAATAAAATGTTATTTGATCATTAAAAAGGAGTCCATAAAAATTAAAAAGAAAAACAAAAGCGGAATCCATAAAAATTCAAACAAATAAAACTGAATTTGTCAAAAAAGAAAGAAAGAAAGAAGAAAAAAGAAAGAAAGCAGGTACATTAAGGTACGTATTGGTACTCTAAGGTACTAATGTGCACCTTTATGAGTATAAGTGTAATGACTGGTCTGAGGCGAGTGGATTCACTTGCAGCAAGATGTTTATTGAGCAGAGGCAGAAACAAACGGGCAATGGTCAGCAGGCAAAAACAGGAATATCAGAGGCAGAGCAGAGACGTAAACAATACCAGGCAGGGGTCGAGGTCACAGGCACAGGTTCAGAGTTCCAAGGTCAGGCAGTCCAGGGTCAAACACAGAGATGGCAGGAAGAATAACGCTCAGAATGTTAGCCAGGGGAAAACAAGACTTCGCAGTGAGTGAGTGTTTGTGTGCTGCTTTTATGTGAGTGAGTGAATGAGGCGCAGGTGTGGTGAGGCAATCAGGGTTGATGAGTGAATGGTGACAGCTGTGTGATTGGTGTAATGGTGGACGGGAATGTGTGAGTGCAGTGCATGCTGGGAGATGTAGTCCATGGGTGATGTGCAGTTTGAGTGAGTGGGAACCAGATTCATAACAGAGCCCCCCACCTAGGAGCGGCTTCCAGACGCTTACACAAAGCAAAATCCAGGAGGGCGGTGGAGCGGAGGTGGAACCGGGGGAGGGGACGGAGGGCCAGGTCCATGTGGGGCCAATGAAACAGGAGCCCACCAGGGCAGGGCAGACGAGACAGCAGGGACGTGAGGTGACTCTGGCAGGTCGGCGGAGGCGTGAGGTGACTCTGGCAGGTCGGCGGAGGCGTGAGGTGACTCTGGCAGGTCGGCGGAGGCGTGAGGTGACTCTGGCAGGTCGGCGGAGGCGTGAGGTGACTCTGGCAGGTCGGCGGAGGCGTGAGGTGACTCTGGCAGGTCGGCGGAGGCGTGGGGTGGCTCTGGCAGGTCGGCGGAGGCGTGGGGTGACTCTGGCAGGTCGGCGGCGGAGGCGTGGGGTGACTCTGGCAGGTCGGCGGAGGCGTGGGGTGACTCTGGCAGGTCGGCGGCGGCGTGTGGTGACTCTGGCAGGTCGGCGGAGGCGTGGGGTGACTCTGGCAGGTCGGCGGAGACGTGGGGTGACTCTGGCAGGTCGGCGGAGACGTGGGGTGACTCTGGCAGGTCGGCGGAGACGTGGGGTGACTCTGGCAGGTCGACGGAGACGTGGGGTGACTCTGGCAGGTCGACGGAGACGTGGGGTGACTCTGGCAGGTCGACGGAGACGTGGGGTGACTCTGGCAGGTCGACGGAGACGTGGGGTGACTCTGGCAGGTCGACGGAGACGTGGGGTGACTCTGGCAGGTCGACGGAGACGTGGGGTGACTCTGGCAGGTCGACGGAGACGTGGGGTGACTCTGGCAGGTCGACGGAGACGTGGGGTGACTCTGGCAGGTCGACGGAGACGTGGGGTGACTCTGGCAGGTCGACGGAGACGTGGGGTGACTCTGGCAGGTCGACGGAGACGTGGGGTGACTCTGGCAGGTCGACGGAGACGTGGGGTGACTCTGGCAGGTCGACGGAGACGTGGGGTGACTCTGGCAGGTCGACGGAGACGTGGGGTGACTCTGGCAGGTCGACGGAGACGTGGAGTGACTCTGGCAGGTCGACGGAGACGTGGAGTGACTCTGGCAGGTCGACGGAGACGTGGAGTGACTCTGGCAGGTCGACGGAGACGTGGAGTGACTCTGGCAGGTCGACGGAGACGTGGAGTGACTCTGGCAGGTCGACGGAGACGTGGAGTGACTCTGGCAGGTCGACGGAGACGTGGAGTGACTCTGGCAGGTCGACGGAGACGTGGAGTGACTCTGGCAGGTCGACGGAGACGTGGAGTGACTCTGGCAGGTCGACGGAGACGTGGAGTGACTCTGGCAGGTCGACGGAGACGTGGAGTGACTCTGGCAGGTCGACGGAGACGTGGAGTGACTCTGGCAGATCAGGCGCCCACCAGGGCGGAGCAGACGAGACAGACGCCCACCAGGGCGGAGCAGACGAGACAGACGCCCACCAGGGCGGAGCAGACGAGACAGACGCCCACCAGGGCGGAGCAGACGAGACAGACGCCCACCAGGGCGGAGCAGAGATAACTGGCCGAGACTGGGACCTAGAGGAAACGGAGACACAAGAGGCAGAGAGAGCACCTTTGGTTTCAGGAACCGAAGCAGGGAGTTTAAGCGGCCATGGTAGATCCGGGGCCTCGGGCAGCCATGATGGATCAGGGGACCTCATGGGCCATGGCGGGTCCAGGGTCTCCGTGAGCAATGGAGGGGAGCTCCCTCCATGAAAGTTCTTGGTGACCTCCACTACCTCGAGGGGGCACTCTGGAAGCGCTGAATCTCGGTGGCGCTCGGGCGGCTCTGACTCTCTTGGGCGCTCGGTAGAACTGGACGGAACCAGCGGAGGCATCGGTGAGCTGGACGGAACCAGCGGAGGCATCGGTGAGCTGGACGGAACCAGCGGAGGCATCGGTGAGCTGGACGGAACCAGCGGAGGCATCGGTGAGCTGGACGGGATCAGCGGAGGCGTCGGTGAGCTGAACGGGATCAGCGGAGGCGTCGGTGAGCTGAACGGGATCAGCGGAGGCGTCGGTGAGCTGAACGGGATCAGCGGAGGCTTCGGTGAGCTGAACGGATCAGCGGAGGCATCGGTGAGCTGAACGGGATCAGCGGAGGCATCGGTGAGCTGAACGGGATCAGCGGAGGCATCGGCGAGCTGAACGGGATCAGCGGAGGCATCGGTGAGCTGAACGGGATCAGCGGAGGCATCGGTGAGCTGGACGGAACCAGCGGAGGCATAGGTGAACTGGACGGAACCAGCGGAGGCATCGGTGAGCTGAACGGGATCAGCGGAGGCATCGGTGAGCTGAACGGGATCAGCGGAGGCATCGGTGAGCTGAACGGGATCAGCGGAGGCATCGGTGAGCTGAACGGGATCAGCGGAGGCATCGGTGAGCTGAACGGGATCAGCGGAGGCATCGGTGAGCTGAACGGGATCAGCGGAGGCATCGGAGAGCTGGGCGGGACCAGCGGAGACGAAGGAGAGCTGGGCGGGACCAGCGGAGACGAAGGAGAGCTGGGCGGGACCAGCGGAGACGAAGGAGAGCTGGGCGGGACCAGCGGAGACGAAGGAGAGCTGGGCGGGACCAGCGGAGACGAAGGAGAGCTGGGCGGGACCAGCGGAGACGAAGGAGAGCTGGGCGGGACCAGCGGAGACGAAGGAGAGCTGGGCGGGACCAGCGGAGATGAAGGAGAGCTGGACTCTGCGAGCTCCTGGGACGGAGCGGGCTCTGGAGCTGACTCTGCGAGCTCCTGGGACGGAGCGGGCTCTGGAGCGGACTCTGCGAGCTCCTGGGACGGAGCGGGCTCTGGAGCGGACTCTGCGAGCTCCTGGGACGGAGCGGGCTCTGGAGCGGACTCTGCGAGCTCCTGGGACGGAGCGGGCTCTGGAGCGGACTCTGCGAGCTCCCGGGACGGAGCGGGCTCTGGAGCGGACTCTGCGAGCTCCCGGGACGGAGCGGGCTCTGGAGCGGACTCTGCGAGCTCCCGGGACGGAGCGGGCTCTGGAGCGGACTCTGCGAGCTCCCGGATCGGAGCGGGCTCTGGAGCGGACTCTGCGAGCTCCCGGATCGGAGCGGGCTCTGCGAGCTCCCGGATCGGAGCGGGCTCTGGAGCGGACTCTGCGAGCTCCCGGATCGGAGCGGGCTCTGGAGCGGACTCTGCGAGCTCCCGGATCGGAGCGGGCTCTGGAGCGGACTCTGCGAGCTCCCGGATCGGAGCGGGCTCTGGAGCGGACTCTGCGAGCTCCCGGATCGGAGCGGGCTCTGGAGCGGACTCTGCGAGCTCCGGATCGGAGCGGGCTCTGGAGCGGACTCTGCGAGCTCCCGGATCGGAGCGGGCTCTGGAGCGGACTCTGCGAGCTCCCGGATCGGAGCGGGCTCTGGAGCGGACTCTGCGAGCTCCCGGATCGGAGCGGGCTCTGGAGCGGACTCTGCGAGCTCCCGGATCGGAGCGGGCTCTGGAGCGGACTCTGCGAGCTCCCGGATCGGAGCGGGCTCTGGAGCGGACTCTGCGAGCTCCCGGATCGGAGCGGGCTCTGGAGCGGACTCTGCGAGCTCCCGGATCGGAGCGGGCTCTGGAGCGGACTCTGCGAGCTCCCGGATCGGAGCGGGCTCTGGAGCGGACTCTGCGAGCTCCCGGATCGGAGCGGGCTCTGGAGCGGACTCTGCGAGCTCCCGGATCGGAGCGGGCTCTGGAGCGGACTCTGCGAGCTCCCGGATCGGAGCGGGCTCTGGAGCGGACTCTGCGAGCTCCCGGATCGGAGCGGGCTCTGGAGCGGACTCTGCGAGCCTCATTGGAACAGCTGCTGAATCCTCGTTTGGCGAAGTCTTCTGTAATGACTGGTCTGAGGCGAGTGGATTCACTTGCAGCAAGATGTTTATTGAGCAGAGGCAGAAACAAACGGGCAATGGTCAGCAGGCAAAAACAGGAATATCAGAGGCAGAGCAGAGACGTAAACAATACCAGGCAGGGGTCGAGGTCACAGGCACAGGTTCAGAGTTCCAAGGTCAGGCAGTCCAGGGTCAAACACAGAGATGGCAGGAAGAATAACGCTCAGAATGTTAGCCAGGGGAAAACAAGACTTCGCAGTGAGTGAGTGTTTGTGTGCTGCTTTTATGTGAGTGAGTGAATGAGGCGCAGGTGTGGTGAGGCAATCAGGGTTGATGAGTGAATGGTGACAGCTGTGTGATTGGTGTAATGGTGGACGGGAATGTGTGAGTGCAGTGCATGCTGGGAGATGTAGTCCATGGGTGATGTGCAGTTTGAGTGAGTGGGAACCAGATTCATAACAATAAGTTACAAAGATGTTTTTATTAGGGTATTATTGTTTACATATTTCACATTGTATTTTGTGTATGTTGTATGTACAGCACATGACACACATTAATGGATACATTCACATACTACTTTATTCTGTTCTGTTCTATTATACTGTCCATGTTTCAGGAATTAAATACAAAAGTTATTCAAAACAAATTATTGCAAAGAAACTATGTACTGAGCTGAACTGACAAACATGTCAAGGTATGTAGACCCTAAATCAATTAAACAACGAGATGAAATAATAATTTAGTGACATTTCTTTGAAGCTTTCTGGCTGGTTTGTTTAAAAGTAGTAGCTTTTTGACACAGTATCTCAATATATAAAGCTACTTAAAACTGAAGTATACAAAAGTACAAATTAGTCTGATTAGTCTATGTTAAAAGGTATAAGAAATATCTGAATGTAATGCTGTAAATAATCTGTCCTTACCTCTGAAGCTCATTGAAACGTTCTGCCTCATTCACGCTCAACTCTGAATTCACTTCTGCCTCGGTCTGAATAAAGTAGTGTTTGAAACATGTACATACAGAAGAACATAACACATTAAGTACACTGCTGGACAATAACCAATCATTTGTATCCTACATTTAACACTTTAGTATGGGGAACACATATTCACTATTAACTATGTCTTTTGCCTCAATAAACTATTCATATACTGCTTATTAAAAGCTTGTAAGGTAGTCGTTGTAGTTGTTAAGTTTAGGTATTGGGTAGGATTATGGGATGCAGAATATGGTCATGAAGAATACCATACCAAGTTGTTAATCGTACTAATGTAAAAAAAAACAATCTATATTTTTCTAATGATGTGTTTTTATGATTGGTCCATATATAATCCTACAAACACTTGTGTATTAGTAGATGTTATACAATGTAAAAACAGCCAGGTGTTAAAAGCCCCTCTATCTGTTCTCACCTGTGAAGTTTATCATCCTGATTCTGTCCTGACAAACCTGTCTGTTTCTTGTTCATTCTTGACAACACATAAAACTGTAAAATTAGTGCTATAATGAAAGAGCACCCCTAAATTAATATATTTCCTATATCAGATCAATGCATGCACACTTGACTGAAATACATTATGTAGAAATGGCTTAAACATGTCACAACGCTGTAAAATCTCAGTTCAACATTATCTTTATTCTTATTTGAAGGGTTTTGATAATATACAAACGTGTTAAAATAAAAAACGTTACAAAAGAGTTACGAAAAATACACTGAAACCAGGTGCAGGTTTGTCCAGGCAGCTTTTTTCTCTCCATATAATTAACATCAAATCTGTCTAACTATTCAACAAGAGCGATAGCAGAGTCACTCGACATTGTGCAACACTATTCGGATACCACATGACAACTTACGCTGCTTGACTTTCTCGTAAAGAAGGAGTGAAGAGTTTTTTCCGTTTTGAACTCATCGCGAGCTCTATGGATGTTGAATACAGCGCGGGACCGCGCGTGCGAGCTAGAGCGTGTCGTGACAAACTGAGTGACCGATTGACATCGAAACGTAAACGTCATGTATAGACTATCTTGTCTTTTTGAAGTGTAAATAATTCTGCATTAATATACATTGCTCCATTAAAACCTCAACATGTCGAGAACACAACTGTCCAATGAAAAAGTGCTCTGGACGAAGCAATCTACGCCCTGATCAGGAGGCCCTGGCTGGTGTGGAGGGCGAATTGAGTATTCATAGACCCACGAATAGTAAACGAGGCAAGCGTGTAGAGTTACATTCAAGCTATTTTAAGGCATGAGAAAATTATATTCACAAGAAAAAATATTTAAATATGTCATTTGATGATCAAAGATTATATTTTGATGATTTAAGGGACAATTCTTGACTACAGGGGGACAAAAAAATACAAATACATATATATATATATTAGTGCTGTCAAAGTTAACGCGTTAATAACTCTGACTTGTCTCATGCAAGAGATGTATGCCATGAGTTTGAACTTTTAGAAAACGTTGTGAATTTGTGGAGGTTTATTCCATTTAATCTGCATAAAACATATATTTGTTTACATTTTATTTTGTGTTTGACTGTTAAAACTACAATTATTTGGTGTTAGTCTTAAATAGGGTCAAATAAAAGTACAGTGGTTGAAATAAAAAATATATATATATTGCTCTTTCGTTTAAAAAAGGTTATAATTGTTTTAAATAATTATCAATACCGAATGATATGAAACATTATATCGTTGATACGTTTGTTAGCTATATCAGAATGCTGAATGTTACTATAGCAACCTGAACTTCTAACGACAGCGGCTTTAACGACTTTAACGATTAGCGATTGGTTATTTTATTCAGAAGGCGGGACTTCCTGCGATAAAGCTGCTATATTAAGCATTGCATTTTTCCCTATTCAAAACTATACAAGTGACATGTCTTGGGTATACTATAGTCTTTGGTATAATTATGAATTATATTATTTATTTTGTCACAAAGAATTTTGTGACTTGTATCTAGTTTTTTAATCTTCAATTAATTTGCCTTCATTTGGCTTTCACAGTACAGATTTATCTTTTGACCTCCATGGATATGTGTTCATTACACTTAACAACATTCTGACTGCTGCTAATGGCGCTTATATGAAACAAAAACTGGACTCCAAGGTAAGTTATCTCATAAGCCGGATTTATGCTCGATACATCCACTCAAGAGCAGGTGTGTGTACACCGAATGTCCTGTTGTCTTTGGGTGAATCCCATTTCTCTGTCTTACCCCTTCGTCTTACCCCTAGCCCTTGTCCCTCGAAACCGAGTGGTTAGCGCTAGGGGTGAAACCCCCCCCCCTATGAAATGAGACGCTACTTGGTTACTGTTACGTCATCATACATCGTCGCTAGCTGCTGCTACGTCACCAGAGGAGACAAGTGTTGTTTTCTCTAGTCAGAGAAATGCGGGACTGTTGTGCAAATCAGCAATATAACGTTAGCATGGAAAAATATTGATTTTTAAATACGTTACAATATATACTGTATATACAAATATATATGTACAGGACTGTGTAGAGCACAAAACAAGATTTTATTAAACCAATTATTTAAGCCGAAAATACTTACATTTATGGGACTCTCTGGATGATCTGGCCGCACTGTGTTCTGGGTACCCCTTGGTTTCAAGTAAGCTCACGAAAATGCTTGGTTTTAAGGGGTATCTACCCCTTACCCCTCGATCAAAACAGCCCTTACTCTCACGTGAATGCGCAAAACTAAGGGGAAAAGGGTAAGACTGAGAATTGGGATTCACCTTTTGTTTTACATGCTCGCTAAATGTGCCAGTTTTCTGCAGCACGCACAGTTTTGCACACAAGCCTTCAATCCCAAAAGCTTCATTAGTTGTTCTGCTTAGTAAAAGTGAATGCATGCTGCACGTTGCGGTGAGAATATTCTGCTCATTGCCCGTGGTTTGCAGTTGATGGGCAGAGCATGGAAAGGACCTGACTGGAAATCTTTTCCCTATCAGTAATTTGATGTTGTTTATAATTCATTATATATAAGGAATTGTATAAAGTGGATATCTATCTGCAGTTGTTGGACATATGATTTATATCATGTCTTTATTAGATAACCACATTACACTACACTCCGGTAGCCCATTTTCAGTGCATTTACTTTCATTCAGGGTTGTAAGACTCGCTGTGCTCAAGTGTTGGCTTGCGAGCCGCCTTGATGCTTGGCCCTGATCTGAGCCGGTATTCGGTGCCCTGCAAGGTTTGTCCCTGGAGCAGTACCCTTAAAAGGACATATTTGTACCTTTTTACCCCTAATAGGTACATATTAGTACTTTAAGGGTGCGTATTACTACTCTAAGGTACTAATATGTTCCTATTAGGGGAGGTGTGCCAGGACCAGGGCTGAGAAACACTGGGCTAAACCATGGAATTGCAGATGTTTTTCTTATCTTACTCCCACCAGATGGTACTAATCTGGCTTCAAAATTTGGATTTTAAAGGCATTGGCTCTATTTTTGCCACTTGGTTTTAACCCATATTTAGTTTAATATTTTTTTCTTCCTGCATTTCAGGAACTGGGAAAATACGGGCTGCTGTATTACAATGCTTTATTCATGATTATTCCCACTATGATTTTAGCATGCTTTACTGGAGACATTAAAAAAGTAAGAATTTTAATAAAATATTATGACACTAAATGTTTTGAAAATGATATCTGACTTCATATAAATGAAAATGTACATTTGATAAAATACTGATCTTGTGAATCTCCAGGCTTTGGAGTATGATGGTTGGGTGGATATTTTCTTCATGATTCAGTTTGTGTTATCATGTGTCATGGGGTGAGCCTAATATTTACACTCCTTTTCTCTCCTTAAGCGGAGAACTTGTTTTAAAGAATACTTAAATAACTTTTGAGATGTTAAATCTTATGATTATAACCTCAGTGGTTATTCTGACAGGTTTATACTCATGTACTCAATTATGTTATGCACCCATTATAACTCTGCTTTGACGACAACCATCGTCGGCTGTATCAAGGTTGGTAATTAACATTAAATCACATTAAATTAAATTAAATCAGTTAAGAATTGACTTTGTTTCCTTTCACCAACCCAACAGAATATCTTAGTGACATACATCGGGATGGTGTTTGGTGGAGATTACATCTTTACGTGGGTGAACTTTATCGGCCTGAACATCAGGTAAACCGGTTCATTTTAAAACGACGTTACTGGGACACTCTTATTGAAATACTGTACAAGATACCCTAAAATGTGATGTCACTTCCTCATCATGTCTGAATGATTAAGATGCAGTGACATATTTGGGTTTTCTCAGAAAACAAGAATTTAGAAGAGAAAACATTAAAGTACTGCAAAATAAAAAAAAGCTAAATTTAGAAGATATTTCCTAAGAATGACAATTCATATTTATTACATTTTGCTCTGTAAATATAGCTTTTCTTACTCTTCCCCCCCCCATAGCATTGCTGGCAGTCTTGTGTACTCACACATCACTTTCACTAAGGAACAAAAAAGTAAGCACAATACACAAATGTGGATTTTATCTTTTAAAGTGCATCTCGAAACCATAATTGCATGCATTAATTTCCTTTTTTTTAATAAGATGAAATGCATTTCAGATGACATGTTGAATATTGTCTTTTAACAGAAACATGTTGATGTTTAAACCAGTTTAAATGGGCATAAGTAAGTCGATAATGGGAGTCAAGAACCCAGTCAGAACCCGGTCCCATTTCACAACAGTGACCCGCAACTTTCCCAGCAACCTTGGTTTTGTTGTTTTTATGAATCTGTTGCTATGGAAACAGTGACTTCCTGAACTACCATTGTGCCTCTGTTTGTTTTTGTAATGTTTCATTATTATTATAAATCAATATATGATTTAATTTAATGTTAATATTATCCTTTTGTCTTAGTAAATTGTAGATTCCTCAACTGTAGTTCAAGGTGGACTGTAATTGAGGGATGAGTAAATGTGATTTTTTTATTAATGTTTTGACATACTGGTATAAATTACGACACAACATGTGATTGCCGTTAAACCTGAAATAAACAAGTGCATGAACATAATTCGGTGTGACTGGTACATAAACACATGAAAAAAAATCAACCCGCTCTCATCAATCTGCGTATTAATAACACGAGTTTACTCTTTCCAACTGCGTGTAATGCATACGCCGAAATCCAAGTTTGCATGCAATCCTTCCCATTGATTTCGGTGGAGAGCAGACGCGTCTGAATACCACGCGGCATCTTCAGCGGCAGTGACGTCACCAGCGAGGCGTTCGCGCGGGTCACCTGATGCGCACGCGTACTCCTTCAAACAGGTGAGGACAACAATCTTTTTATGCAACGAGGTCACGGGTTTTGTTCTTGTTTGTTTGTGTTTCATTTGTGCCGTAAAAATTGTATAGTTTGTGCTGCTTCAGTTTTTTAGAAAATAAAGAGGCCTAGTGATCATTCTGAGGTCACTCAGCCCCCCCACTTGCTCCAAATTTACCCCAATAGTCTCGTTTGTACCGGAAGTATTCAGTTTTTTTACTATGGTCTTTTTTAACAATACAGTTGAAGTAATAAGGTAAAATTCAAATGGCAAACCAAATCACATGAAATAGTCACTTAATTGTTAGTAGCCGTATTCGTTCAATTAAACTAATTAAACATGTTTTTTAAATAAATAAAGACTTGATATACATATTTTCATTTCTCTGCACAAATAAAGCATGCAATAGGAATAAATGCTAAATGCTATACGTGTGCTTTCATTCGGTTTCCCTTTTTTAACCACGACTAAAGAAAATGGAAAAATAACGGTTGTTGTATTTTTTAATACTCTCCTTAAAACCAAATTTGAAATTGCCCAAAAAAGAAAAAAGTAAAACATTATTATAATTTTTTTGTTTATGCCTTTTTGCACCTTTAGTAAACATTAGAAAAATGCACAAATTAATATAGAAACAATTAGATTTTAACATGTTTCAACGATATCTCTGTGCTAGATCATTGATGGGGAGCAGTGGGCTGTTCATAGTAAATATGACCAAAACAGGGTATTATTATTATTTTTATATGAATAATAAAATATCTATATAGGCGCATTTCGCGTGTGGGAGTATAATCATACTTACTGTATGATATGGAGGCGTCCGTGCAATCTCACTTTTTTATTTGTTCCTGCGGAAATAACTTAAAATAGCCGACTCCGTCATCTTTGGATGAAGAAGATCTTCACTTTATCACATTTTAATTATTGTAATTAAGTATATTTCCCGTTATAATCTCTCGTCTTAATTGATACTAGTAATCTATAACATGTCATATTTATAATATTGTATTAAAACCACATTAATAGTAGGAATATACATTAAAAGGTAATATGAATGAGTTGTTTATTGTTATATAATATATATGTATTCTGTATAATATTAAATCACATGTCTAATACTTATACTCATCATCTTAATGTATTATTTATTTAATCTTAATTGAGAATCATAAAAGATAAGGTTAGGACATAGTACCAAATAAAATAGGTGTTGCTGTAAAATGATCAGGTAAATATCAATAAAACAGTATAGTTTGTGTTATTATCAGTTATTCTTTATTATGTGTAATTGTGATTTTCTATTAAAACATATACAATAATATCTGAAATTATTACAGCGTGTGCTGTCTAATATTTTAATTGTATATTTGTAACAACAATGTTCATCATGCAGCTCAAAGCATTATGGGTAGAATCTCTCATTAATCTGTTCTGATTCATTAACACAGTTTCACTGATGAATTATAATAAACTCTAAACCCAGGATAGAGCGGCTGAGTGAATGTGGTCTGGACTGTGTGGATGAGGTTCATTGTGTCAGAGACGCTGTAGAAGGACAGAGTTCCTGCTCCGTGATCCACAAACACTCCTATTCTCCTGCTGATGGGCTTCACAGAGAGATCAGTCTGTATGTTATTGTGTGTGAATGAGTATCTGGAGCGAGAGCAGTCCAAACTCCAGGACTGATCATTATATCCAAACACACACTCAACACCTCGTCCCTTTCTGCTGATGCTCTTATATGACACTGATATACACACATAATCTCCACTCCACTCAATCTCCCAGTAACAGCGTCCACACACACTCTCTCTACACAACACCTGACACCACTCATCAAATCTGTCTGGATGATCCGGATACGACTGATCTGTTTTAGTGTAAGTGATCACTCTGTTGTTCTCAGACAGACGGAGGAGTTTATGTGCTGTGTTCAGATCCAGAGTGAGCTGATGGGAATCTGTGGAGATAAAACACATCAGAATCAGGAATTATGAATCTGTTTGATCTTTTCATGTATCTGAACTCTCTAATTCTCTTTCTTTCTTTCTTTCTTTCTTTCTTTCTTTCTTTCTTTCTTTCTTTCTTTCTTTCTTTCTTTCTTTTTTATTAGTTATTTATTTTAATTTTTTAATTTTTCTCTCTTTTCTTATTTTTTATTTATTTATTGTTATTATTTTTCTCTCTTTTATTATTTTTCATTTATTGTTTAGATTTTTATTTTTCTCTCTTTTCTTATTTTTTGCTTTATTGTTATTATTTTTATTTTTCTCTCTTTTTTATATTTTTTTATTTATTTATTTTCTCTCTTCTTATTTTTTATTTTATTTATTATTTTTTTTCTCTCTTTTCTACGACGGCGTTTTTACGACGGCATTTTAGTGCCACATTAAAAAAATAAATACATCTAAGATTACGAGATTAAAGTCGTAATATTTCGAGAATAAAGTCGAAACTACGAGAAAAAAAGTCGAAAAGTTACGAGAATAAAGTCGAAACACTCCGAGAATAAAGTCGAAATGTTACGAGAATAAAGTCGAAACACTTCGAGAATAAAGTCGAAATGTTACGAGAATAAAGTCGAAATGTTACGAGAATAAAGTCGAAATGTTACGAGAATAAAGTCGTAGTAATACGAGATTAAACTCCTAATATTTTGAGAAAATCACAGAATTGCTAGAAACAATGGATGTGGAGGATTTGGTTAAATCCTACTTTATATTAGGATTTAGCAATAAGGAAAGTCTTTGTCTTTTGGCGCATCAGCACGCAGTTATAATTAGTAAAAGGACACTTTCGACAAAGAATGTCTTATGAAATCGATCAATCTGAGTTAAAATTATTTAACTCATTATTATCATAATCATAAAATTATTATCATAATCATAAAAATTATTATGAAGTTAATCTTATTTATTTAGTTATTTATTTTTCAAGGAGACACTAAAATGCTGCCGTAGGCTATTTGCACTAAAAAATAGTAAGGATATATGTGAATTATTTGTTAATAAACTTGTGTTTTGTGAGTTAGTGTCACAAAGATGAAGTTGACGATCTCGCCATCTCCTCACTGGACGTGCCTTTTTAGAGAGAAATCTTTCACGGATTACATAATGAAGAGTTTTTGTTTTAGATATTATTTTATTATAAAAAAATTTAAAGCATTCTATAGATATATTTTTATGTCTGTGAGGCAAGTATTCGCTGAGTTTCAGTTCATCATTGTGAAGCACTCCTTCTCAAGAACCAGACGACAGAAAATGCATCATGTTTTTTTTCCTTATTTTCAAAAATCACAATGTTTTGTTGATATTGTGAGTGCACACAAATAAAAGTAGACCCTTTGCAGTTCAAAATGATGTTACTCTTACCTATAGAGACTTAATTTCTAGCGATTATCGTCAATTTGATTTCACAGATACTATTTAAACTAAAATAAGATAGACTATGACATCTCTGAATTCAAAAATGAAATGCCTTTAACTGAAAATTGAGTGTTTAAACTTATTATAATACTCTATCCTCCAATTTGATACTGTTAAGTGCTTTGACACAATCTGTATTGTTAAAAGCGCTATATAAATAAAGGTGACTTGACTTGACGAGCAAAAATGATGGGGTATTTTAAGTTTCCACTCTTATTAAGAAAAACAAAAGTTATCGTGACAGCGCACATTTATCTAGGTTACATTTTTGAATTAATATTGTGAAATACATGAAGTGTTTTGTATCTATACATTTTATTTGAGGCAAGTTGTAAAGATTTGAGAAGGCTGAATTGATCAAACATTGGCTCAACTCACTGTCTGCCGCTGGCCACTTGGTTGTGTTTGATTTAACAAACATAAAATGTTCCAAACATATTTCTAAATTAACAGGTTACATTTGGGTTACAAGTCTAAATCTTTAACATTTCACATTTTAGTGGAAACTGTTTATACACTATTTTCTGTGTGTAAGCCTGCATAATTAAATGTTTTAATTTAGGGTAGAGTGGGGGAAAATGCCCCCTCAAGGATTGTGCCATTTTTTTCTCAGTGAAACAAAAGTTAAATGTGTTCAGAAAAGTTATCATTGTTTTAGTGACAATGACATAAATTACAAATCAAGTATTAAAAATGTCCAGAGTTTTTATGTTATTAGATTTTTAACAAAAATTTAATTTGTGCCAAGGGGTGTTTACCCCACCAGGATGCGACTAAGTTCCAGACCAAGCTGACAGCACTCTCACCACCACAGCACGAAGAAGCAAGCTATTCCTCAAGACCATCCACACTCCAAAATCACAAGGAGCATCCACAAAGGTCCGCAGGATGCAACAGCCACCCTCAATGCCCTAGTCCTTCACTTTAGTAAATAAAGAGCCCTCTGGGCACTCAAATATCCGTGTGTGTCGGGCCTCCTTCCTGCCCTGCTACATTGGTGGAGAATGCAGGCATCTTCCTCGAGGTATGAACACCCGGCTGAAGCAGTTGGGCCCCAGGGCTTAAAGGACCTTGTTCAACATTTGGCAGAGGTTGCAGTCCAGAAGCAGCAACTGACGGAACAGCTCATTGTCGGCCAGGCTCGACATGCAGAGGAGCTGGTGCACCTTCGGGCAGAGACAGCTGCATGAGTGTCCCTCCTAGAGCCGAGAGCAACCACACATCAGCTCCTGACCAAGCTCACCAGTTAAGATGATGTGGAGGCTTATCTGCATATGTTTGAGGTGATGGCTCGCCGTGAGGGGTGGGATCAAGCTGAATTGGCTCAGCTGCTTGCCCCGCTCTTGACAGGGTAGGGCCTACAACTCACTGTCTGCTGTATCCACAAACGATTATGCCATCTTAAAAACCAAAATCCTTGCCAGGGTGGGTCTCTCACCGATATGTGTTGCATATCGGTGAGATGTGTATTGCGGTGTATTATTGTATTGCATAACTGGACGTTCGATCCCTGTGTGCCAATTCGAGTACAAGCAGCGCAGCTTGTGAGGTTGGCAAACTTGTGGCTCCTCCATGGTGATCCACAGGAAGCTGATGTCTCCGAGAGAGTGATAATAGACTGCCTCTTGAGAGCTATACTCTATGCGCATTGGCGGCAAGTCGGCATGACTAATCCTAGTTCCCTCATGGAGGTACTAGAGGCAGTGGAAAAACAGTATAGTTTCTGTTATTATCAGATATACTTTATTATGTGTAATTGCGATGTTCTATTAAAATATCTACAATGATATCTGAAATTATTACAGAGTGTGCTGTCTAATATTTTAATTGTATATTTGTAACAACAATTTTCATCATGCAGCTCAAAGCATTATGGGTAGAATCTCTCATCAGTCTGTTCTGATTCATTAACACACTTTCACTGATGACCCAGAACAAACCAAAAACCCAGGATAGAGCGTCTGAGTGAATGTGGTCTGGACTGTGTGGATGAGGCTCATTGTGTCAGAGACGCTGTAGAAGGACAGAGTTCCTGCTCCGTGATCCACAAACACTCCTATTCTCCTGATGATGGACTTGACAGAGAGATCAGTCTGTATCTTATTGTGTCTGAATGAGTATCTGGAGGGAGAGCAGAACAAACTCCAGGACTGATCGTTATATCCAAACAAACACTCATCACCTCTCTTCCTGCTGATGGTCTTATATGACACTGATATAAACACACCTTTATCTCCACTCCACTCAATCTCCCAGTAACAGCGTCCACACACACTCTCTCTACACAACACCTGACACCACTCATCAAATCTGTCTGGATGATCAGGATACAGCTGCTTTGTGCCGGTGTTAGTGATCACTCTGTTGTTCTCAGACAGACGGAGATGTTTATTCACTGTGTTCAGATCCAGAGTGAGCTGATGGGAATCTGATGGAGATAAAACACATCAGAATCAATAATTATGAATCTGTTTGATCTGTTCATGTAGCTGAACTCTTCATGTTCAGTGTATCATCAGTGTCTCAGTACAGATGACCAGATATCTGTGCTAATCATCGTTTATTAGGACTGCCCCATAATAGAGGTTTAGTCGATCACAATTTTATTAGTGGCAGGAAAATTAAATCCACAGAAAGTGACGTGAGTAATCTGTGATGGACAGGTCATTAACAGCTGGTCTGTGTGATAATTACAGCACATTGGTCAGGACTAGGTGTGTGCGATATATATATAATCTGCGATAATATCCTAATTGTCGTTTAAACGATGTGTGATTTGTCATTATTGAGTATATTGCGTGAAGTGTGTTCTTTCACTGCATGATTCATTTTTAAAAACATTAAGAATGATCACAAAATTCAAGATATTGGGGAAGAAAATGTATATATTTATATAATTTCATATAATTAATATCTCACAAAGAGTGTCATTTTTGTTCTCTAAAAATGAGCATAATTACAAATGTTCTGTTGAGCTATGTCATTGTATATGTTGTCAATTGACCCTGTGACCTAGTTTCTAGAAGTGGGTGGGGTGACACAATCATTAATAAATGGCCACTGCTCATTCTTGTTGTCCAGTGCATGCAGGCCAAACGAAACTTGATTGTCTGTGTGTTAAGTTTTTATCCTCCGTTGTGAGAACCGGTATTCTCAGCTCTTTTAGGGATGGCTGCGCCAACAAGTTCAATAAACAAGAAGTTAATATTAAAAGACTTATGTTTTAGACACTATATCGCCAATGTCTCTGTGAACCTATTTTTTTTATATATTAACCGAAACACTTGCCTCACAGACATGTAAAATATATCTACAGAAAGCGAAATATCTCTTTTAAATGGAGCAATTCAAATAGAAAACAAATATTTTCAGATTATGTAATCCGTATGAAACTGTGGAGATGACAAGTCAGTGTTGACTTCATCACTGCTGCCGGAAATACATAAAACACTAGTTTATCAATTAATTATTATGATGTTAAGGCAATCGTCTTGCTATTATTTCCCTGAAACATTCATGATCATTACTTCTGTGGCAAGCTTTATGTGTGTGCTTGAGTGCTGATAGGCTATGGGCAATTAAAAGCTCATTATTATATGGTTAATTAATATAAACGTGCGATTATTCAACTAATCGCTTCAAATTAACCACTATTAGTCGATCAGAAAAATATTTAGTCGAGGGCAGCCCAATCATTAACATCAATTATAAACTCTTCTTTTCCTTCTACAGAAGAACATGAACACACTCAGTGAGTTTTCTGCTGGTTTTCTTACTAACTTACATTGTAGGAAGTCGTTCCTGGTCTTGGGAACAATGTTGGTGAATGTGACTGTGGAAATCAACAGACATGAACAGTGTGATTCTCATGATCCTGCATCCATTACTAAACATTTCTAATATGATGTTCTCCATGATATGAGATGATGATGGAGAGCAGATGAATCTCCAGGACTTTACCTCTGTCTGATATCTTCTTGAGCTCCTCTTTGCAGAAATCCTCCAGTTTGTCTTTCAGCTGACGGACAGATTCTCTCAGACCATCAAAAGAGAAGAGAGAACTGAAGAGATCATCATTTACGTCTGTAGATTCAGGAGGTGCTGAGAGAGACTGGAAACTCTACAGAAAACAGAAATCAAAATTCATCAGCTCCACACTTCACCCAAAAACCTGCACCAACATCAGATTTGTGCGGCTCTTGAACTGTTGGTGGCGCTATTGGTGTTTAAGAGCTAAATATATCTGATTCCTAAGAGATTTCCAGAGCTGAAAGACATTTGTAAGCAGCGTTTCTTTCAGAAGAAGATGATCAGATGAGAGTCTGACTGATGATTATATAATAAGACACTCATGCAATGTTTCTCTGCGAGTCTCGTGTCACAGCAGGATCTGCTCAAGTCCACTATGAGCCTGTTCTTCTAGATCTGTGTTACCTGCAGGATCTGCTCAAGTCCACTATGAACCTGTTCTTCTAGATCTGTGTTACCTGCAGGATCTGCTCAAGTCCACTATGATCCTGTTCTTCTAGATCTGTGTTAACTGCAGGATCTGCTCAAGTCCACTCTGACCCTGTTCTTCTAGATCTGTGTTACCTGCAGGAACTGGTCAAGTCCACTATGACCCTGTTCTTCAAGATCTGTGTTACCTGCAGGATCTGCTCAAGTCCACTATGACCCTGTTCTTCTAGATCCGTGTTACCTGCAGGATCTGCTCAAGTCCACTATGATCCTATTCTTCTAGATCTGTGTTACCTGCAGGATCTGCTCAAGTCCACTATGACCCTGTTCTTCTAGATCCGTGTTACCTGCAGGATCTGCTCAAGTCCACTATGATCCTGTTCTTCTAGATCTGTGTTACCTGCAGGATCTGCTCAAGCCCACTATGACCATGTTCTTCTAGTTCTGTGTTACCTGCAGGATCTGGTCAAGTCCACTATGATCCTGTTCTTCTAGATCTGTGTTACCTGCAGGATCTGCTCAAGCCCACTATGACCATGTTCTTCTAGTTCTGTGTTACCTGCAGGATCTGATCAAGTCCACTATGACCCTGTTCTTCTAGATCTGTGTAACCTGCAGGATCTGCTCAAGTCCACTATGACCCTGTTCTTCTAGATCTGTGTTACCTGCAGGATCTGCTCAAGTCCACTATTACCCTGTTCTTCTAGATCTGTGTTACCTGCAGGAACTGGATGTGATCCTGTGTGTGTGAAAGCTGCTCCAGCTCAGCGTCTCTCCTCCTCAGATCATTGATCTCCTGCTTCAGTCGCTCCAGGCGTCCTTCAGCTCGACTCACTGCTTGCTTTTCCTGATTTCTGATCAGCCGTTTGAGCTCAGAGTGGCTTCTCTCAATGGAACGGATGAGCTCAGTAAAGATCCTCTCACTGTCCTCCACTGCTGTCTGTGCAGAGTGCTGTTAGGACACACAGTGTTTCAGGCTTCAGTGAGTCTGAACAAGAGACTGACAAACTCTCTTCTTCTCCAGACTCACCTTATGAGATGCCACAGCCTCTCTCAGCTGCTGAAGATCTTTCTCTCTCCTGGATTCTCTGCTGGAGTGTCTTCTGTGTCTCTTCAGCTGCTCTGCAGGACAAACAGATGATAGTGAATCTTACAGAAAACTACTGGCACTAAATCATCACGTGAACAGATGAATCAGTAAAGGTAGAGCTGATAACTAATGGCTGTAGGTTCAAACGCCAGAAGTCATGATCAGTTACACTATCATCATACATGAATTACTACAAGTGTGTAAGTATTATTAAAGTGAAACTGAACAGATGTAGAGCTTCAGACTGACAGTGTTTCTGTTTTGACAGATGGAAGTATATATTTATTATATGTATCATAAGTCAAAGAACAGGTGAATAGTGTAACAAAAGCCCATTTTACGAAAGATTGTGTTGATGAAGGTGTACAGTTCATTTTCAGCAAACAGTGAAACTCTCTTGTTGAAGCTGTTGTTCATTTCCGCTGTCGTGTGATGTGTGAATGCTGTAAGCTGGGTGCTGATATAAACACATATGAAACGAGTGTCAGCAATATTCCATCAGTGTTTAGTTTTAAATACCTGTTTCTCTGTCCTCTGTGCTGCAGCTGATACAGTGTCATGGTTTTTATGGTCATCCATACACAGCACACATATACATTTCTGGTCAGTGCGACAGAAAACCTCGAGGAGCTTCTCATGTTTCTGCAGATCATCTCCTGCAGACTTCCAGTGACTTCAGTTAAATTGTGTCTCTTTCCTTTAAAGAAACTCTCATGTTGTTCGAGGTGATTCTGACAGTAAGAGTTCAGACACATCAGACAGGACTTGACGGCTTTGTATTTTCTTCCAGTACAGACGTCACAGTGAACATCTCCAGCTCCAGCGTAACAGTCAGCAGAGAGTTTGGTCTTCTCCAGTTTCTCCACCATTTCAGCCAAGATGGTGTTTCTAGCTAAAGCAGGTCTTGGACTGAAGGTCTGTCTGCACTGAGGGCAGCTGTAGACACTCATCTGATCCTCTTGATCCCAGCAGTCTGTAATACAGCTCTTACAGTAACTGTGTCCACAGGGAATGGTCACCGGATCCTTCAGGAGATCCAGACACACCGGACACAAGAACTCATTCTGATCCACTGAAATTCTGGCTTCTGCCATTTTAATGCATGAATACAGAGACAAAAACGCACAACAGCTCAACTACACTTCAGTTTCTCTTTCCCTGAAAGTCACGTGATTCCTGTTTCCTGGTTCTATGTTTGAGTCACGTGTGTAAAAAAAGAGAAAAAAACGCAGCTTCTTCATTCCTGCTCCTTTAGTCTCTCTCTCTCTCTCTCTCTCTCTCTCTCTCTCTCTCTCTCTCTCTTTCTTTCTCTCTCTCTCTCTCTCTCTCTCTCTCTCACACACACACACACACACACACACACAGTGTAATGCAGTGCATGGTGATTCTCTACAATTTCTGATCTGTTCATGTCAGTGTTCTGCATCATTCAGATGAACTGAGGACACCTTTAAATTACAAACCAAGGAATGATTTTGAATTGAGGGAGTAAATGTCTCACCTCAGTCGTGGTGTTGAAGGTGGAAGAGAGCAGTGGTCATTCACTCCCACTTACAATCCCCGCTGATACCGAAATTCGAACCAGTGGTGTGGAAAAAGCCCCGGGCCCATATGCAAAAAAAAATGTGTATGCCCCCCCCAAACATTATGGGCACCAACTCGGTTTACTTAACTTATTGTTCATTTTTCTAAAGTAAAAAAATTTACAAAACTATTCACAAACTGTTTTATTAACGGTATAAATGCTTGGAAATAATATTTAACGTTTTCAAGGCGTTTTCAAATTATTTGTAGCCAAGCCACCCAATAACCCCAATAAGCTTTGTGCTTGTTACTTTTATTATAATACAAAGTCTCAGCCTTGAGTCAATTTTATGGTCAAATACAAACCATAAATGTGTTTTTAACACTCTTTAATTTGTAGTGAGAACTATATTCACCTTAGTTCAAGCGGCATGTTAATTAATTATATTTTCCCCTTTAATACTTACAGCACAAAATAAACATGAATAAATATTTGAATGGATGTAAAAAACAATCTGAACAATTAAAAAATAACGAATGTCTTATGAAATCGATCAATCCGAGTTTAAAAAACGTCAATAAGCCTACATTTTATTGCTGTTTTTCATGTTAAATGTTAAGAATGACAGGTTGGATGCCACAGACTTTATTTTTTGGCAGCGATGGAATATTCACATTACCTTTACGCAATAAAACATGATTTTATTATCCTAATTTTTACTTTATTCTTAAAATATTATGTTATTTTTCAAGGAGACATAAAATGCCGCCGTAGTCTATTTGCACTGCATGTATACACAATCTTGGTACAGCGCCGCCCTCACCCCAAAAAAATAGTAAGGAGATATTTGAATTATTTGTTAATAAACTAGTGTTTTGTGAGTCAGTGTCACAAATATGAAGTTGACGATCTCGCCATCTCCTCACTGGACGCGCCTTTAGAGAGAAATATTTCACGGATTACATAATGAAAGATTTTTGTTTTCAATTTTGATTATTTTGTTATAAAATAATTTAAAACATTATATAGATATATTTATCATACCTGTGAGGCAAGTATTCACTGAGTTTCAGTTCATCATTGTGAAGCACTGCTCAAGACCCAGACGACAGAAAACACATCATGTTTGTTTTCCTTATTTAAAAAAAATCACAATGTTTTGTTGATATTGTGAGTGCACACAAATAAAAGTAGACCCTTTGCTGTTCCAAATTATGTATTACTCTTACCTTTACGAGCAATAATTATGGCGTATTTTAAGCTTCCACTCTTATAAAGAAAAAAAAAAAGCTATCGTGCCAGCGCCTCCATGTCCTGCAAAGCGTGCTTCAGCTTTCACTCTCCGTACAAATGACTGCATATGTATCTAACAGCGCATATTTATCTAGGTAAAATTTTAGAATTAATATTGTGAAATACATGAAGTGTTTTGTATCTATAAATTTAATTTAAGCAAGTTGTAAAGATTTGAGAACATTTGCTCAACTCACTGTCTGCCGCTGGCCACTTGGTCGTTACTTTAAAAAAACTAAAACTTGAATTTATCAAACATAAAATGTTCCAAACATATTTCTAAATTAACAGGTTACCTTTGGGTTACGAGTCTGACTCTTTAACATTTCACATCTTAGTCAAACCTGTTTATACACTATTTTGTCTGTGTGTAAGCCTGCATAATCAAATGTTTTAGTTTAGAGTAGAGTGGTTGAA
Source organism: Schizopygopsis malacanthus (assembly GCA_027474115.1). NCBI lineage: Eukaryota > Metazoa > Chordata > Actinopteri > Cypriniformes > Cyprinidae > Schizopygopsis > Schizopygopsis malacanthus. Next base: position 30,138,124 of record CM049878.1, read on the forward strand.
AATGCCCCCCTTGAGGATTGTGTCATTTTTTTCTCAGTAGAACAAAAGTTAAATGGGTTCAGAAAAGTCAGCATTGTTTTAGTGACAATGACAAATTATAAACCAAGAATGAAAAATGTTCAGAGTTTATATGTTATTAGATTTTTAACAAAAATTGAATTAGTGCCATGGGTTGTTTACCCCACCAGGACACGACTAAGGTCCAGGCCAAGCTGACAGCACTCTCACCACCACAGCACGAAGAAGCAAGCTATTCCTCAAGACCATCCACACTCCCAAAATCACAAGGAGCATCCACAAAGGTCTGCAGGATGCCACAGCCACCCCCACTGCCCTAGTCCTTCACTTTTGTAAATAAAGAGCCCTCTGGGCACTCAAATATCCGTGTGTGTCGGGCCTCCTTCCTGCCCTGCTACATTGGTGGAGAATGCAGGCATCTTCCCCGAAGCATGAACACCTGGCTGAAGCAGTTGGGCCCCCGGGCATAGAGGACCTTGTTCAACATTTGGCAGAGGTTGCAGTTCGGAAGCAGCAGCTGACGGAACAGCTCGTTATCGGCCAGACTCGACATGCAGAGGAGCTGGTGCACCTTCGGGCGGAGACAGCTGCACGAGTGCCCCTCCTAGTTTCCTCACGAAGGTGCTAGAGGCAGTGGAACTATCAGAGGCTATACAAGCTAGAGAGGCTGGGGAGAGAGCTGGCCCTTACCCCTGCAGAGCGACGCAACACAGAATGCAACCTCAGACCAGCAGATCTCCCAGCCCCGCAGAGGAATCCAGATGAGGCTATGCCCACTGATCCAAGCCCTCCTGAGATACGAGCCTGGATGGTGGGCTGCATTATGCACCAGCAAGTGCCCACCCGTGGCACCAGAGATGGAGTTGCGAATCAATGGCACGTGAGTGAAGGCGACCCTGGACACCGGAAGTTACATCAGTCTGATCCAGCCCTAACTACTGAAGAGTAGAAGTTGGTTCGAGATTGGTCAGGGCTGGACAGACTACTTCGGGCTCGACCATAATCTTACCAGCCCACCACCCGAAGACAACCCAGAAAAGTCAGCAGTCGTCCGGTCTTCTTGGCTACTGAGAGCGACAGAGAGGGTGAATCTCAGAATTAAAACTTAACTGTGTACTCTGATCAATTTCATCAGGTGAGGCAAGGAGGATCCTTTGCGGAAGAACAGTTGGAGGATGATCGGTTGAAGCACTGCTGGGGGCAGATCAGAATGGTCTAAGGCAAAGAGTACCTCCCCGGGCCCCACCCCTCTCCTCATTTTGTGGTCCAAAATGGTCTCTTATATTATGTGGCGAATAGGCGGGGAGAAGAAAGGCATCTACTGGTGGTCCAACAAACCAAGACATAGCTAGTTATGGAGTTGGCCCACTCAAAACCAATGGCTGGGCACCTGGGGGCAGCCAACACCCTCCAGTGGCTCCGGGACCACTTCCATTGGTCAGGTATGGATGCAGAAGTCCGACGGTTCTGTCAGTGCAGTCCAGTTTGTCAACAGACCGCTCCTCAATGACCTCTTCCAAGTCCCCTGATCCCAATGACAATAATTGAGGTGCCCTTTGAGCGGATAGGCATGGACCTTGTAGGGCCCCTTCTCAAGTCTGGTTGGGGACATGAACACATCTTGGTAATTGTCGACTATGCCACTCGATACCCCGAGGCAGTACCCCTCCGTAAAACCAGCAAACATTATCCGGGAACTCGTCTTACTCTTCAGTCGAGTAGGCATTCCCAAAGATATTCTGATGGACCAAGGTACCCCTTTTGTTTCCCGGCTGATGAGCGACCTTTGTTGACTTCTGAAGATCCAGCAGCGAGTCTACAACAGACCATCACAGCCCCGGGAGTTCCAACCGGGAGACCAGGTTCTAGTTCTACATCCTAATGCTTCCTGTAAATTCCTTGCTTCATGGCAAGGCCCGTACACTGTGACAGAGCAGGTAGGACCTGTGAGGTATTTGTTAAGGCAGCCTGGGCGCTGACGTGCTGAACAGATTTAACACGTCAATCTTCTAAAGCGATGGTTGGAACCGAACCCTCTCAACCAACTGCCCTCCTAGCCAATGATGACATCCCTGTGGTAGATTTAGGAGAACATCTTTGGGTGCCCCAGCGGACAGAGTTGAATTATCTTGTCCTTCAGTCTAGCGATGTGTTCTCCCGGGCAGTCCAATGTAATCTCTCATGATATACGAACCCCTCCTGGTTTTGTCATTCGACAGCGGCCCTACCGGATCCCACAAGCTTGCCGGCAAGCCATAGAGGAAGAGGTAAAAAGGATTCACAGCCCTATTGTGATGGTACCAAAGAAGGATGGCACCTTCCAGTTTTGTAATGACTTCCGGAGGCTCAACAGCATGTCCACATTTGACAGTTACCCCATGCCCTGAGTAGATGAGCTGATCGAATGGCTAGGGAGGGCCCGCTTCATCTCTACACTAGACCTTACAAAGGGCTATTGGCAGGTCCCTTTTACGGCCTTTAGTATGTCCTCTGGGCGCTGGCACTTCCCTTCGGGCAGCATGTGGCACCAGCAACATTTCAGCACATGATGGATGTCTTGCTACGACCTCATCAACAGTATGCTGCGGCCTATCTGAACGATGTAGTGAACCACTCAGAAGGCTGTGAAGAACATCTCCGCTGTCTACGCGAGGTACTGACCATGTTACGAAGTGCTGGACTCACCACCAACCCCCAAAAATGCCACCTAGGCCTAACAGAGGCACGGTACCTGAGTTTCTGCATCGCGAAAGGTTTGGTGCTACCCCAAGAAGAAAAAGTAAGTGCGGTCAAGAATGTCCCTCAACCCTGCACCAAAACACAGGTGCGTGCCTTCTTGGGGTTTGCAGGATATTACCGATGCTTCATCCCTGATTTTTCCTCTGTGGCTTGGCCTCGTACAGACCTGATGAAAAAAAGCTCCCTGAGAAAGTTTCCTGGACTGAGGAAACCGAGAGAGCCTTCCAAAGTTTAAAAACAGCACTGACCATCCAGCCTGCTCCATGCTCCATGCTCCATGCATCAGATGTTTCTTTGCCCTTCATCCTCCAGACAGACGCATCTGACACAGGCTTGGGAGCTGTCTTGTCCCAGTATTCAAAGGGTAAGGAGCACCCAGTCCTATACATCAGCCGCAAGCTGACTCCAGCAGAAGCTAAGTATGCTGCAGTGCAGAAGGAGGCCCTTGCTATAAAATGGGCAATCCAGGAACTGCGTTACTACCTCCTGGGGAGAAAATTTACACTGTGTACAGAACATACCCCCTCCATTGAATGGCCCATAATAAGGACCGGGCCAGGGTAGCTAATGGAAATGTAGATGGCCTTTCAAGAATGTTTGCTGGCTGGTCAGGTCTGGTAAGAGATGCCCCCCTCCGACACCAAAGAGTAGCGAGATGCCCTTCATTCAATTGGCATCCCTCCTGGCAACGGCAATTTTGTCTGCCTCCAGCACTGATTGGAGACAGCTGTCCCCAATCAACTCATCAAGAGGAGAGAGATGTAAAGGCCACAACAAGCCACAGTTGGGAGAAGAGGATCCAATGTCCACTGACCTGTCTAATGTGTGTTCCTTTTTCTCCATGAATTGACTAAGGTCCAGGCCAAGCCGACAGCACTCTCAACACCACAGCTCAAATAACCAAACTCTTCCTCAAGACCATCAACACTCCCAAAACCACAAGGAGCATCCATGAAGGCCCGGGGCCTCATTTATAAAATGTTGTGCAGAAACCATCCTGAATGTGAACTTACGATCATTTCAAAGATTTCTGTACGAGCGATTCATAGAATGAACGTACGAAGAGAAAATGTGCGTACGTGTTTCTTTCAGATGTGAAATCTATGAATCGCAAATGATCTTGAACTTGCGCACAATTGAATGGTTTTAGCTCTCTGCCTTGTAAACGACTCCTAATTAATATCATTGTGGCGAGGGGGGCGTGGTTCAGCGAAGTCTGCAGCGGGAGAAAGACTCAGGAGACAGCGGTAAGTAAGTGGGTCAAGTGCAAAATGAGGATCACCTGTGTCTGATTGCAGTAATTGGCGTGGAGACCGGATAAAAGCCGCCGTGGAACGGCAGTTCAGAGAGAGAGACAGAGTGAAGACTCGGGCGCACGAGCTGTCAGAGAGAAACAGTCGGAACGAATGCAGAGAGTGATCGCGGAGACGAACGAGAGAGTTGATGTTTCCGGGTGACGCAGAGTGCGCACCTGTGTGAGTTTATCTGCCGTAAATAAAAATACCTGAGTCTTCACGAGCCAACCCTGTCCGCTTCCTTCCTTCCTACGAACTTTGCTACACTGGTTGCCGAAACCCGGGGAAGGAAGCCGGAACGCCGCTGCCATCATGTCCTCACCATCGGGATCGCCATTTGCGGATGTCATCCAGTCGCTCGCGGGACTCCACCAAGAACATCACAAAGCGCTGATGGACATGAGGGCAGACCAGGAGAGGAGATTCTGTGCCCTCGTCCAGAACCAGCGGGAGGACCGCGAGCTGTTCCGGAGCTGGATGGACCGGGAGGTTCGGGCCGGTGAGAATCCAACGGTCCCGGCCCCCGCCCACCCACATGCCGGTACAGAAAATGGGGGCCGCAGGATGACCCGGAGGCGTTCCTCGACCTGTTTGAAAAGACTGCGGCGGCATGTGGGTGGCCACAAACGGACTGGCCAGTGCGCCTCATCCCCCTGCTAACCGGGGAGGCGCAGTTGGCGGCGCAGCAGCTGCCAGTCCAGAACCTCCTGGTCTACGACGACCTGAAACGAGCCATCCTCCAGCGGGTCGGCCGGAGCCCCGAGCAGCACCGCCAGCGCTTTCGTTCATTGGAGCTGGGGGAGAACGGCCGGCCCTTCGTGATGGCTCACCAGCTCCGGGACGCCTGCCGCAGATGGCTGTTGGCCGGGGAAGGCGGCGTCGACCATGTCATCGACCAGGTGGTGCTGGAGCAGTTTATTGCGCGGCTCCCTAAGGCGACCGCGCAGTGGGTCCAGTGCCACCGCCCGGCGTCGCTGGATCTGGCCATCCAACTCGCCGAGGACCAGATGGTGGCGTGCCATGGGGTTGGCGAAACCCTACCATCCGTCTCTCTCTCTCTCTCTTCCCCTTCTGTGTCTCCCCCTATTTTCCTTCCCAGGTCCCGTGCCGGCGTGGTTCCTCGAGCCCAGCCTCGATGGAGAGGAGGACCGGCACCGGAGTCGGCGGCCGGGAGAGCCCACGCCAGGGAGGCGGGGTCAGCCAGCCCGAGCTCCGCGCTCATTCCTGTTCCTCCGGGGTCTCCACGCCAATTCCTTGTCCCACTTCCCGCCACTAGTGTGGGGGGGAAGCCTGGGCCGGCCTGTTGGCGTTGCGGGGACCCGGGCCACTTCATCGATCGGTGTCCAGTGATGGAGGTGGGGACACTGGTCCGGGTTCCGGACGCCCCACAGGCTGCCCCCGATCAAGCTGGCGGGTACCAAATACCTGTGAGTATTAGGGGGGGTACTTATTGGGCTTTGGTGGATTCAGGATGTAACCAGACCTCGATCCATCAAAGCCTAATTCAGCCCGAGGCATTGGATAAGAGCTGCATGGTTCGGGTGAGGTGTGTACATGGGGATGTGGTGACATACCCAGTAGTGCTGTTAACCATCCAATTTCGGGGACAAAAGCATAAGGTGGAGGTGGCAGTTAACCCCCGCCTCCGGCATCCGCTGATTTTGGGAACCAATTGGCCAGCGTTTAAAATTTTATTGGGAGTTTTATGTGTGGATGCCTCCTGCGGAAAAGAGAAGCCGGAGGGGGAGGCGGCCGTGCGAACGGGAGAGGCTGAGCCAGGACCCCCTGGAGCAGTCCCAGGACGAGTCGCTGAAAAATGCGTTCGACCAGGTCCGTTCCATTGACGGCCGGCCTCTCCAGTCCGCACGGCCCCCTTCCTATCCCTATTTTTCTATATTAAAAGATAGGTTGTATCGAGTGACGCAGGACGCTCAGTCAAAACAAGATACAACCCAGTTGTTGGTACCAAAAAGCCGTCGGGAAATGCTTTTCCAGGCGGCTCACTGTAATCCTATGGCAGGGCATCTGGGTCAAGCAGCAACACTGAACCGTTTAATGGCCCGTTTTTTTGGCCGGGCATTCACGAGAATGTACGCCGGTGGTGTGCGGCTTGTCGTGAATGTCAGTTAGTGAATCCCCCGGCCTCCCCAAAAGCGCCTTTGCGCCCCCTTCCGCTAATGCAGGTCCCCTTCGAAAGAATTGGTATGGACCTCATCGGGCCATTGGAACGGTCAGCACGAGGGCATCGGTTTGCATTGGTTCTAGTGGATTATGCAACCCGATACCCAGAGGCAGTAGCGCTCCGCAACATTTCCGCAAAGAGTGTAGCGGAGGCTCTGTTTAGTATGATCTCCCGGGTGGGAATCCCGAAAGAGATTCTCACCGATCAGGGCACGGCGTTTATGTCACGAACCATTCGCGAACTTTATGAGTTATTGGGAATTAAATCGATTCGCACCAGCGTCTATCACCCACAAACGGACGGCCTGGTGGAACGGTTTAATCGTACGTTGAAAACCATGATTCGAAAGTTCGTTCACGAAGACGCCAAAAATTGGGACAAATGGCTGGAACCCCTTTTGTTCGCTGTGCGCGAGGTCCCGCAAGCCTCACGGGGTTTTCCCCCTTCGAGCTCCTGTACGGCCGCCAGCCTCGCGGGGTTTTGGATGTCCTGAGGGAGACTTGGGAGGAGGGACCTTCGGAGAGTAAAAATGAAATTCAGCATGTGCTGGACCTGAGAACAAAACTCCACACGTTGGGGCAGCTCTCCATGGAGAATTTGTTACAGGCCCAGGACAAGCAAAGCCGGCTATACAATCGGGGGGCCAGATTACGCAATTTCACGCCGGGAGATAAAGTACTTGTGTTACTCCCTACCTCTAGCTCCAAATTACTCGCCAAGTGGCAAGGACCGTTTGAGGTCACACGGCAGGTAGGGGATCTCAATTATGAGGTGGTTCGAACGGATCGGAGCGGGGCACGTCAGATTTATCACCTCAACCTCCTTAAAAAATGGAACGAGGTCGAGCCGGTGATGCTGGCGACGGTAGTAGGTAACGAGGAAGATCTCGGGCCAGAGGCGAGCCTGAAAGTTCCATCACTCACTCTGGCCCCGGGGGGGATCACCTCTCACCCTCCCAGCTCACCGATGTAGCCCGGTTGCAAAGAGAATTTGCGGACGTGTTCTCGCCCCGGCCCGGTCGAACCAACCTTATTCAACACCATATTGAGACCGAGCCGGGCGTGGTAGTGCGCAGCCGGCCGTATCGTTTACCGGAGCACAAGAAAAAGGTGGTCCAGTCAGAATTAGAGGCGATGCTAGAGATGGGAGTGATAGAAGAGTCCCGCAGTGACTGGGCGAGCCCGATCGTTTTGGTACCAAAAACAGACGGCTCGGTCCGATTCTGCGTGGATTATCGCAAGGTGAATGCGGTGTCGAAATTCGACGCCTATCCAATGCCGCGGGTTGACGAGTTGCTTGATCGGCTGGGTACCGCTCGTTTTTATTCGACGCTGGACTTAACGAAAGGATATTGGCAGATCCCCTTATCACCATTATCCAAAGAAAAGTCAGCCTTCACAACGCCGTTTGGATTGCACCAATTTGTCACGCTTCCGTTTGGGTTGTTCGGGGCGCCCGCTACCTTTCAGCGCCTCATGGACAAAATCCTCCGACCGCACACCGCTTACGCCGCTGCCTACCTGGATGACATCATCATCTACAGTCAGGACTGGCAGCGGCACATGGTGCACCTGCGGGAGGTGCTGAGAGCGCTGAGGGGAGCGGGGCTAACGGCCAACCCAAAGAAGTGTGCGATTGGGCGGGTGGAGGTGCGTTATCTGGGTTTCCACTTGGGTCACGGACAGGTGCGTCCCCAAATTGATAAGACGGCAGCTATTGCGGCCTGCCCAAGACCTAAGACCAAAAAGGAGGTGAGGCAGTTCCTGGGGCTGGCGGGGTATTACAGGAGGTTTGTTCCTGACTATTCGGAGCTCACCAGCCCGCTGACTGACCTCACTAAAAAGGAGGTCCCAGATACGGTCCCGTGGACGGAGCGGTGCCAGCAGGTTTTCACCCAGGTAAAGGCTGCTCTGTGTGGCGGGCCGCTATTACACTCTCCTGACTTTTCTCTCCCCTTCTTGCTGCAGACGGACGCGTCGGACCGGGGGCTGGGAGCGGTCCTGACCCAGGAGATAGGGGGTGAGGAGCGCCCGGTGCTGTACATCAGTCGGAAGCTCTCTAAGAGAGAGACGATGTACAGCACCATTGAGAAGGAGTGTTTGGCGATCCGGTGGGCGGTCCTCACCCTCCGCTATTATCTCCTGGGACGGGAATTCACCCTCTGTTCGGACCACGCCCCCTTGCAGTGGCTCCACCGCATGAAGGATACCAACGCGCGGATCACCCGTTGGTATCTGGCATTACAGCCCTTCAAATTCAAGGTGATCCACAGGCCGGGGACGCAGATGACTGTAGCCGACTTCCTCTCCAGAAATGGGGGGGGGGGGGGCTGCAGGCCGGAGGGCTTCCCGGCCTGAGTCGGGCGGTGGGGGTATGTGGCGAGGGGGGCGTGGTTCAGCGAAGTCTGCAGCGGGAGAAAGACTCAGGAGACAGCGGTAAGTAAGTGGGTCAAGTGCAAAATGAGGATCACCTGTGTCTGATTGCAGTAATTGGCGTGGAGACCGGATAAAAGCCGCCGTGGAACGGCAGTTCAGAGAGAGAGACAGAGTGAAGACTCGGGCGCACGAGCTGTCAGAGAGAAACAGTCGGAACGAATGCAGAGAGTGATCGCGGAGACGAACGAGAGAGTTGATGTTTCCGGGTGACGCAGAGTGCGCACCTGTGTGAGTTTATCTGCCGTAAATAAAAAAACCTGAGTCTTCACGAGCCAACCCTGTCCGCTTCCTTCCTTCCTACGAACTTTGCTACAATCATTAACATATAAAACATCCCCAATCATCATAATTTAGAACAGCGACCTGCAAGGACAGCTTACATTTTAAACCTGCACTACGCTAAGCACTTTTCCACATCAAAGACCGTCTTTATAAATATGAGCGTTGGCATGGATTTAAGTGTACGCACACTCTACGATCAAATCTGAGCGTACGCACACTTTATAAATGAGGCCCCAGGAGGACGCCACAGCCACCCTCACTGCCGTAGTCCTCCTTCACTTTTGTAAATAAAGAGTCCTCCGGGCACTCAAACATCCGCCTGTGTCATGCCTCCTTCATGCCCAGCTACAGTCAGTTATTTCTATCTTTTGCTGTAGTGTGTCAGTAAGAAATATCAGTTTATATTCCAAACATTCATTTTGCCATTAATTGTAATAATCCAGTGAGATTTTAGTGCTCCACACAGAGATCTGATCTTCATCAGTCTGTCTGGAATGACATGAAGAAACAGAACAAACTGAGACAGACTCAATCCAGAAGAATACATACTTTTAGTCTAATTTTTATGTACTTCTCAGAAATATACTTAAAGTATACTTGACTTATACTTAGAAAAAGTCTAATTATATGCACCCTAGAATCCGTGTTTAGGGTGGGGGGTGGGGGGGGGAACGATCATCTGACATAAAATAGCAGAAAAACTGTGTAACGGTACATTTTGGAGGTAAATAAAAACAAAAACAAAAACTGCATAAATTGATAGTTTTTATTTTATCGAAGAGAGCGATATGACATTTATTAAAAAAATACACAATTGTAATCACAGCTGAGATCTTCGTGTCCAAACTTGTCCACGAATGACTAATTAAGGGCCGCTATACAAACGATGCTTGAGGGATAAAAGTGACATTATCAGCACTTATATTGTGCCTTTACAAAAGAAAAGAAAAGAAAAAGACAGAGAGAGAGAGAGAAAGAGAGAGAGAGAGATTTGATTTTGAAAAAATACTTTATTACAATTCTTTACATAAAACCACTTTTCCAAACAATTTAACATCAACCTTTCAATACCACAAAACTAAAATAAAATCAACAAAGAATCCAATACTTTTACACATGTACCTTTTAACAGTTGTTCATATTAGTAGAGAAGAAAAAAAATAAGTCCCCCTCAACAACAGAGCACAAAGCCTCATTTTCACACCATTTCATTTCAAATGTAATAAGATCATCCATGGAACTGTAAAAATGAAAATCAATGAGTATTCTGGATTTAACTGTAGCTAAACAAAATGCATTAATATCTTGCACTGACCCCATTTCTATCTTATTTTTCCTACTCATATAAATTGCTAACTTTGCCTGACCTATAACAAAATTCAAACATTGACAAATAAACCTCTTTTTCCTAACATATTTAAACCCAACAATAAATACATCTATAGAAAAAGACTCATAAAAACTATAAAATACATTTTGCAATAGACTAAACAACCTTTTCAGTCTAAAACAATCCATATAAGCATGAAAAACAGTTTCTCGCTCTAAACAAAAAGGGCATTCTGTACTGACATTAGGATTTTAAAACTGAAATAAAAGCATTAACTGCTATTGCACCATGTAAAAGTCTCCATTGTATGTCCCCAACTCTTTTTACTCAAAGGTGGCGTATACAATGATCTCCATTCTGGTTTATCATCATCAGACAATTTTAAAACATTACGCCATGGTGTATCAACCCTCTTGTCAAGCACCTTTTTATTAAAAACCAACACACAAGCTCTATAAAGAGAGCTGGCACTTGAAAAAAAATTAAGACATAGAGATTTTCCAGAAACTAAGAACATTCCTGAAACATCATCCAAAACAGGTAAAAGAAAAAAATCTGATAAAACATCTGTTTCATTAGGGACATTTTTACTTTCACAGTAATCAGATAAAAGTTTCAACTCATCACAAGTGAGTCTTTTTTTCCATTTTTCTAATAAATGAACAACAAATCTTCTTTACTTAATTTTCAAACTTAAAGCAACTCTTTCCATATTCTCAAAGTCTGCTCCCGAGAAATGAACTAGACTCCCCATTGTACATATTTTGGTAGCCACAAGTTTTTCTGTAAGTCCAGGAATATTACAGTCATCCTTTGTTATATCAAAGTGTGCTCCATATATTAGCGGCTCTTCAAGGAGCCAATAAAGAGAATTAAAATGTTCTTCTCTTTGCACTTTGAACATATTCCACACTTTAAAAACATTTCGTTAAAAAATAGGCATTCCATTGATATTCAGCTTTGAAAAATTCATAAAAAAAAGATTCCTGTCCATTTTCAAATGTCCAAGTTGTTGTAAAATTTGACATGCAACTACTTTCCAGCTGGAAGTTACAGAACCATTAAGAAGTCTTTGCAAAAAACATAAACGAAAAGCTGCCGTTCTGCTTTGAAGATGCATTAATCCTTGTCCTCCTTCTTCTCTGGGTAAAAACAATACACTCTGAGGAACCCAATGTAACTTATCCCAGAAAAAAATCAACTAAAATTGCTTGAATCTCTGCTAACAAACGTAGAGGAGGATCCATGCCGGCCAGCTTATGCCATAAAAACGATGCTACTAAATTATTAATAACTAAGGTTCGACCTCTATACTACATATTTGGTATTAACCACTTCCATTTTTCAAGTCGACCTTTGACTTTTTCAAGGAGTCCTTCCAATTTTTTTGTACAGTTACTTCATCTCCTAGAAAAAAAAAAAAATATTTAAAACTTCCTCTCTTCCATACTAAACCAGGAGGAAGGGAAAAAAGAAAACGTTTCCAATCCCCTATTTATACAGCTTCACTTTTTGCCCAATTCATTTTTGCAGAAGACAATTTATTAAAATCATCAAGTACACTCATTAAAACCTGTACATCACTCTGTTGACTAACAAACACTACAACATCGTCAGCATATGCAGAAAGGTTTATACTTTTTCCAAGATTAGGCAAAATAAAACCTTGTACATTCTTAATTGTTCTAACAAAGGTTCTATTGCTAACGAATATAGCATTCCTGAGAGTGGGCATCCCTGCCTCACACCTCTAAAACAGTAAAAGGAGTGCATAAGCCACCATACATTTTAATATGCTCTCAACATCTCTATACAAAACTTTAATGTTATTGATAAAACTCTGACTAAAACCAAAAGCTTTTAATGTTTCCATAAGTATGTGTGTTCAACTCTGTCGAACGCTTTTTCTTGGTCCAGCGAAATCATTCCAATGTCACTATTTAGTAACTTAGAGACATCATAAATATCCCTAATAAGGGAAATATTATCAAAAATGTATCTTTTGGGGACACAATATGTTTGATCCGGATGAATCACCTCATTCATAGTTTCTGACAATCTGTTTGCTAAACTCTTTGAAAGAATTTTATAATCACTACACAGAAGTGAAACAGGTCTCCAGTTTTTGATATCTGTGAGGTCTCCTTTCTTGGGAAGGAGGGTCAGGACTGCTCTCCGGCAGCTCAAAGGTAGAAGACCTTCATCCAGACTACCATTGAGTACTTCCAAGAGATCCTCTCCTATTACTCCCAGAAGCACTTATAAAAGTCTACTGGTATGCCATCAATTCCAGGCACCCTTCCGGATTCCATGCTCTGAACAGCCTTATGCAGTTCTCCCAGGTTAAGCGCTCCAGAAATCCCTGCATTAGCTTCATCAGAGACCCTTGGTAAATCCTTGAAGAAGACACTCTCATTGATATCATCTGATCTTAATTCACTTCTATACAGTTTCTCATAAAAGCCAATTGCCCTCCTTCTAATCGCTACAGGATTGGACAACAAAATTCCTTCCTCAGATCGCAAAGCATGAATGATTCTCTTTTGCCCATTTTTTCTTTCAAGACAAAAAAAAACTTTGAAGGTGCATCCATTTGATCAAGACTAACAAATCTCGACCGGACCAAAGCCCCCTGTGTTTTAACCCCTAATAATTCTGCTAATTGATTCTTTCTTTTAGAAAGAATTTTCAAATAACTTTGTTGTTTTGTTGATTGTGCCAATTCTTGTATCTTAATTATATCAGTCTCTAAGTCTTTCATTGACTGATTTAAAGCTTTGGTACTGTTTTGAGCATACTGTTGACAATACTGTTTAATCTGTACCTTACCAAAATCCCACCATTTTTGTAAAGATTGAAAAGATGCTTTTTTTGTTCTGTAATCACCCCAAAACAATTTAAAAGTGCGTATAAACTCCTTATTATCTAGTAAAGTTAAATTAAAGTGCCAGTAAGCGCTTTTAGGCTTGACAGAATTCCAAATAAAAGAACACTGCACCATGCAATTATCTGAGAAACCAACAGGAAAAATACAACAACTTTTAAAAATACCAGCATGATGTTTAAACACATAAAATCTATCCAATCTTGCCAGAGATAAGACATTATCACGTGAATGTGCCCAAGTATATTGCTTTTTATCCTCATGAAAAAACCTCCACACATCACTTAACTCATGCTTATTAATTATTTGAATGAGACGTTTTCTTGAAGGCATATGGGGTTCAATATGGTTTCTATCACAATTGCTCTCTGTACAATTAAAATCACCTCCCAAAAATAGATAGTCATCATTGGAAACATTTTGTAAAACAGAACATAATGCATCTAAAAAGACCATTCTTTCAATTGTTGAGTTGGGGACATACACACAAATAAAAACAAAATTATAATTTTCCACTTGTGCTTTCACTTTTAAAAGTCTACCTTTTACAAACTCTTCAACTTGGTACGAAATTGGATTAAACGTTTTTGCAAATAATATTGCTACACCTCCACTTAATGTGGTATTGTGGCTAAAAAAAGATAAACCTTCCCATTCCTTTATCCAATCATTTACATTAGTCACATCACTATGCGTTTCCTGAATTAATGTGACATCAATTTTTTTCTGTTTGATCATTTCATACAGCTCAGCTCTTTTTCTATAATCTCTAGCGCCATTAACATTCAAGGAGGCAATATGCACCTCAGCCATATAAAAATAAATAAACACCCAAAAAACACACACAAACATCCCCAAATTAGTACTCTTAGTCCTCATTTTCATTTAAATCTATGCCAACTTTCCTTACAATCTTTTTCAAACGGTAAACTTCCTTATTTGAAAGGCACCCTTCAGCCATTAAGTTTTTGGCTTTATCATGAAACTGCTTCAAATCAGGGAAATATTCCTTCACAATCACACCTCTTTTGTTTTTTGTGGTATTAAGAAAACGTTGTATGTCATCAACCTCATAGCTTCTGCTTATGTCAGAAGCTTCTCCTTCAATCTGTGACATCACTGTACTCGAATCAGACATTTCACTTTCACTTTCCGACTCTTTCTGATCTTCAAACGCTTCTCTTTTGGAATACTTTACACTACTGATGCTTTCCACATTTTTCCTTTTTGTTGGTACTTTGAACATCTTATTCTCTGCCTCTATCTCAGAGACATCATCTTCCCTCACGTTTTCTACATCACTACTCAACAAAGTAATTTCTTCAGCTAAAAGTGATTCTGAAGTATCCCTACCTTCATTCACTGACTCCGCCGAGGTCGATCCAGCTTCCACAGGCCCCACACCAGATGTTCCTTGCCCAGCAGGTTTTTCCACGGTCAGCACTGCTTCGGCCAAAACGACCTCAGACGGTTTTACAGAAATGTTTTTCTCAGCTGCAGCACTATCCTTACTACTTCCAGTTGCGCTAGACTTATCAGGACATGAACGGATTAAGTGTCCCGATTTACCGCATCCAAAACATCTCATTCTGTCAGTAGTTACAAACACTACATATTCAAAGTCATCCACACGAAAATTGAGTGCCAAATCAAGTTCAGCATCATCTTTTACTATCATGAAAGCGAATCTCCTAAATGAAACAATATGTTTCAATAAAGGAGACTCACACCCTATCGTGATCTTTTTGATTGGCGAAATCAACTTTCCATAATGTGAAAGTGCTTGTTTCAATATATCATTACTGAGAAAAGGAGGGATATTCGATATTGTGATTTTTTTCGACGGTAGTAAAAGAGGCAGAACAGGTGTAAGCATTTCATGAATGATTATACCCCGCGCAACAACTTCATTCGCTCTTTCCACCGAATTCAAAAAAATCACGGTCGCGTTATTCATTCTGGATGCCGAGAGAATGTTTTGATGACCAACAACCTCTCCAACACCCAGACAACAAGCTCCACACTCGCCACGGATACTATTTTAACTCCGTGACGCCGTGTGAGGAAATCAAGCCCAGTCTCACCCGAAGCTGCCATGCTCAGCAGCAGGCAGCACAACACATACACACACACACATACACACACACACACACACAAACACACACACGCACGCGTTAAAAATTAAATCAAACAATCAAACCTAGAAAAAAAGAAACAGGGAAAACAAAAAAAAAATAAAGCAAAAACACGCGCTCACACTCACTATGCCCTCACACATGCTCCACAAACGCCAACGCATGCGCAGAGAGAGAGAGAGAGAGAGAGAGAGAGAGATCTTCTCTACGCAGATGACCTGGTCCTCCTGTCGCTCACTGAAGAGGGCTTCAGGACAGCCTGAATCTGCTGGAGGATTTCTGTCAGTCCTGGGCCCTGATGGTCAACCTCCAAAAAACTAGAGTCATGATGTTCCAGAAACGCTCCAGATCTCAGGGACCAACACACACATTCACACTAGCACACAGAACCATCGAGACCACAAAAAAACATACACCTACCTCGGCCTGAAAATAACTCAGACCGGTAACTTTACTTTGGCTGTGAATGAACTCAAAGAGAAAGCTCAAAGGGCTTTCTATGCCATAAAAAGATCCATTCAAATTGACATCCCAATCCAAATCTGGCTCAAACTTTTCAAAGCAGTAATTGAACCAATTGCATTATATGGCAGTGAAGTGTGGGGTCCTTCTATAAAATTTGACTTCTTAAATTGGGAAAAACACCCGATCGAAACTCTACATTTAGATTTCTGTAAAAGAATACTCAAAGTCCAAAGAAAAACTCCAAACAACGGATGCAGGGCAGAATTAGGCCAATACCTCTCCTTCTAAACATCCAAACAAGAGCCATCAAATTCTGGAAACACCTCAAAACAAGCGACCCCAACACATACCATTACAAAGCCCTCAAACACCAAGAGCTGAGCGTAAGTAAGAGTCCCCTGTGCCAGCTGATGCTGAGACTGACTGATCTCACACACACACAGATCAGCCAGCCTCAGGACACACACACACTCACACACATTTGGCCCACACACATTATAAACGCTGAAAAACACAAGTACATCACCCATTGGACAAACACCATTAAAAACCAGCACAAACTGGAATGTTATTCGGCCCTAAATCGAGAATACACCATGGCAAGCTACCTGAGCGCCGTGACTGATGTGAAACTCAGGAAAACATTGACGATGTACAGACTCAGTGAACACAGTCTGGCCGGCGCAGACACACACACACACACACACACACACACACACACACACACACACACACACACCACACACATTTTCTTCTTTTATTTGGATCCACAAGGCAAGCAACAAAAACAGAATCCAAATACTTAGGGAAGTAAGTTTGCAGAATGACAGGTACACATGGCTAACATACATTCACAAGTCCTTAGATGTATGACATTCAACACTCAAGGATAGACAAAACATCTCCGTTTCCATATTTGCATACTCCCAATAATGGCTGAAACTGAACAAAATTTTGCAAGTTTTTTTGCTTGCTTTTTTTGCAATCCACCCAACTGCAGTCCTTTAATCACATTCTTGTGCACGTGACCTAAACTTCCAAACACTAGAGTAATTAACTTGCACTGATAGTCAAGTTGATGGATGGCTTTCAGCAATTTGGAAAGATAGCAGGTATCCAAATACAGATCAAAAGAACAGCCAACCTCAATAACAAATACAGTCTTCAAAGCCGTGTTCACAATCACAATGTCAGGAGTGTTTGGGATGTTTTTAAAATAGTCTCGGTTATATGTGTTGTGACATAACCAGTTCAATTCAACAGTAGTGTGCTGGTAAATCTGACTGTCTTTATGTATTGTTTTCAAGTCCTTTACAATCAAATCAACCAGGCGATCGTGTCTGGACACATACAGTCCTTTGTAGCAACAACATCCGTTTAAGATGTGAGCAACTGTTTCATTGTCCTGTTGATTTTCATGTAACAGACAATAGGAGTTGTATTTTGACGGATACCATATTGACAGATTATACATAGTTGGAAGACACTGTAGCCGTGCTTTAATCATAAAAATGAGAATATCCTCTGAGATTGAACAGTTCATCAAAACAGAATGGGATACTGAATGATCCGCTGATTGGAGAAGTGCTAATTTCCCCTGTAGTTTCAAGCCCGTCCAATGCTGAGCACTTTGGGTTTTTCTGAGATGAAGAAGTGAGACTCTTACATTATTGGTCGATAATTGACGAGGTAGGCCTATATCTTCTGTGTGGAGTACCGCTAGAGTAGAGATATGCGGGTCTGTTATTATATTCTCATTAAGGACCACTACCGCTCCGTGGGGTCCTTGCCAGGAGAGCTGCAGTCCTGTACGCTGGCAAAGATCATTTAAATCCAGCCAATCAGAGCGTACTCCAAATCCCGCTGTTTTGATATCCAATTTTCCATTCGGTTTTAATTTAAATCCAAGAAACTGTTGCTCGTTACACGAAGCAGCCGGTATTTTACGCCGCTGTAGATGTAGGAAAAGTGACTCACGTGCCAACTCTCTGACAGATGTGTCGTCGTTATTCAGCATGTTAAGGAGATGAGCTGTTCTGGAGGCAGTATAAATCCATTCAATGTTTGGGACACCGAGACCTCCGTCTCGGCGCGACTGAAAAATTATATCTCGAGTTGTATGGCTATTAAGACAGAGCCATTTTCTCACTAACTTTACCATTTCATCATTCAATGTTGAAAGTGTGCATTGTGGAATATGAACGTTCATAATTAGATGTTGAATTTTAGCTATCGCAATCAGCCTTATAGCCTCGATCTTCATCATTATGGGAAGAGGGGAAGAATCAATCAATGCAAGTCTTCGGGTAAATTCATGACACAGCTCTGTAACCTGTTCCTCCCAGTCACCGCTGACATTGAATTTATGCCCCAGATAAGGGTAGGTTTCATGACGTTCGTATAGACGGATAGGTTTATGTGCTAATGCAAAGACCGGGGGTTTATCAGACTTTGATCTATACCATCTATTTCCTCCACTCCGTCTTTCATAAAACGCAGCACACTTTGTATGTTTCATATCCAAACCAGACCACCTTATGAAGTCATCGGTACGAAGAAGCATATTATGAATTACATTCTCATCTCGTGAAGATATTTCCACATCATCCGCATAAGCTTGTACTGGATTGGGAGATCGTACACCTGCTGGTGCGCACCCACACATCCATTTCAGCCAGGAGTTAATCGCTAATATAAAGTTAATAGCGCTCCAAGGGCAGCCAGTCTTAATACCGATCTTGAGTGGTATAGGATCAGTTAAGGCACTTCCACATATTACTTGGACGTATGAGTTATTGTAGACATCCTTGATCACATCCACATATGGCCGTGGTAGTCTTATTTCATCCAGTGCATAGAGCATGACATCATGAGACAATGAGCCGAAAGCATCACGAAAATCCAGAAAAACAGTGAAGAATTTTGCAGAAGAATGTTTAAAATCATCAATTCCAGTTTTCAGACAAAAGACGTGCTCATTCATTCCCTGTCTATTAATATATGCTTTCTGTTTTGATGAGAGTATTCCTGTCTCCACCAACCAGGGAAGAATTCTTGAGAGCAGACACTTCATGAACACCTTATAAACTGTCGGTAGTAGTGATATATCTCTCCAAGTAGACGGGTCATCGGGGATATTATCTTTCTTGGGGATTCGATGGATCAATGCCCCTTTCCATGCTTCTGGTACTTTACCATTCTCAAGACAGATGTTAAATATATTAGCCAGAACTGGGCACAACGTGCTTTTACCAGATTTCAGCGTTTCGTACGTCACACCATCAGATCCGCTTGCTTTATTATTTGGTAAATTAATAATCACTTTCTCTACCTCACTAACAGTAAATAGCGAGGCATTCAGATGACTATATTGCTCCGGATTCAATGAACCTGTCCATGGCGGCACACTTAATGTACTTTCTGGTCTTTCAGGCACACATTTGGAAGTATAATACTTTTGCACAAGCTGCTTGCTATTTGTACAGGCTGGTGCACTTGGATATTTACTATCATTAAGAATAACTTGAATTGCTTTAGCTTTTCTATTTTGCCATAAATATGCCAGTTTATCTTTGCCCACCTGCTTTTGATCTTGAGTTGCACTCCGTGACGCTCCAAGTGCCGGCTGAACGACATCCCGCAAGAAGCGCAGCTCCGCCTCAATCCAGCTTCCGAGGGAATCCCGGGTTTGAACTTGAGGGAGGCCTCTGTTGATTAATGG